>PVKC010004054.1:0-36792 GCA_004027635.1 Crocidura indochinensis | reverse complement strand
TTTTTTTTTTTTTTTTTTTTTTTTTTTTTTTTTTTGGTTTTTGGGTCACACCCGGCAGTGCTCAGGGGTTACTCCTGGCTCCATGCTCAGAAATTGCTCCTGGCAGGCACGGGGGACCATATGGGGCACCGGGATTTGAACCGATGACCTTTTGCATGAAAGGCAAACGCCTTACCTCCATGCTATCTCCCGGGCCCCACTCACCACTCTTGTGATGAGCTTCATGTCTTGAGCTGGAACTTCCAGCCCTCATCTCTCTTGTCTCTGAGAGTTATTGCAAAAATGTCCTTTATTTTTTCTTAAAACCCATAGATGAGGCTGTTCTTTCTCACCACTCCTATTAAACATAGTACTGGAAGTACTTGCTGTAGTGATTAGGTAAGAAAAAGATATCAAAGGCATCCAGATATGAAAGGAAGAAGTTAAGCTCTCACTGTTGGCAGATGGCATGATACTCTACTTAGAAAACCCTAAAGACTCTAACAAAAAGCTTCTAGAAACAATAGTTTCATATAACAATGTGGCAGGCTACAAAATTAACACACAAAAATCAATGGCCTTTTTATATACCAATAATGATAGGGAAGAAATGGACATTAAGAAAACAACCCCATTCACATTAGTGTTACACAAACTTAAATATATTAGATGTGAAGGACCTATACAAAGAAAACTATAAAACCCTGCCCCAAAAAATAAGAGCAGACACACAGAAATGGAAACACATACCCTGCTCATGGATTGGCAGGATTAACACCATTAAAATGGCAATACTCCCCAAAGCATTGTACAGATTTAATGTGATCCCTCTAAAAATTCCCATGACATTCTTCAAAGAAGTGGATCAAAGACTTATGAAATTCATTTGGAACAATAAATACTATGAATAGCTAAAGCAATCCTTGGGAAAAGGAATATGGGAGGCATTATTTTACCCAATTTTAAACTGTATTATAAACAATATTTATCAAAGCATCATGGTATTAGAATAAACACAGACCCTCAGATCAGTGGAAAAGACTTGAGTACTCAGAATGTTCCCCAGAGATACAATCACGTAATTTTTGATGAAGGGGCAAGAAATCCTAAATGGAGCAAAGAAAGCCTCTTCAACAAGTGGTGTTGGCACAACTGGTTAGCCACTTGCAAAAAAGTGAACTCAGACCCCCAGCTAACACCATGTACAAAGGTAAAATCCAAATGGATTAAAGACCTTGATATAAGACCTGAAACCATAAGGTATATAGAACAATACGTAGGTAAAACACTCTATGACATTGAGACTAAAGGCCTCTTTAAGGAGGAAATAGCACTCTCCAAACAAGTGGAAGCAGAGATAAACAGATGGAAATATATTAAGCTGAAAAGCCTCTGCACCTCAAAGGAAGTAGTGTCCAGGATACAAGAATCACCCACTGAGTGGGAGAAACTATTCACCTAATACCCATCAGATTAGGGGCTAATATCCAAAATATATAAGGCACTGATGGAACTTTAATAGAAAAAAATCTAACCCCATCAAAAAATGGGGAGAACAAAAGAACAGACACTTTGTCAAAGAAGAAATACAAATGGCAAAAAAACACATGAAAAAATGCTCCACATTACTAATCATCAGTGAGATGTAAATCAAAACAACTATGAGGTACCATCCCATGCCTCAGAGATTGGCACACATCACAAAGAATGAGAACAAGCAGTACTGGTGGGGATGTGGAGAGAAAGAATTCTCATTCACTGCTGGTGGGAATGCTATCTAGATCAACCTTTATGGAAAGCAATATGGATATTCCTTCAAAAACTGGAAATTGAACTCCCATACGATCCAACTATACCACTCCTAGGAATATACCCTAGGAACACAAAAATACAATACAAAAATTCCTTCCTCACACCTATATTCATTGCAGTGCTATTCATAATAGTCCACTGATCCCTGACTGCAGAACCAGGAGTAAACCTTGAGCACAGCAAATGTGACTCCCAAACAAAACCAAACAAACAAGAAAACCCAATCCTCCCAAATACCTGGATAATATCATAAAAGTGATATTAGAAAATGTTGCTTAAATAAATGAAAATGACCAATAAATAAGAATTTGCAAAGAAAAGTCTAAATAAAATATAGCCAACTGGGCTTTGTAGTCACTCTAGTAAATGAACTGCTAAATTTCGTTTTATCTTGAACAGACAAACAGCAGAAAGGTGAATTTGCAATAGATGGCTACGGCGTCAGAATGAATAACACTCTTCGGAAGGATGCAAAGAAAGATTGCTGTTTTGAAATCTCAGCTCCAGATAAACGTGTCTATCAGGTTGGAGTTTTTATGTAGCCTTGAAGTGAAATTGATAAGATGCCCTGTTTTCATTTATAAAGGCATTAACATTTTGCTAAAACAACTTTCCATGACAGGGTAATAATACTAAAATGCTAGTTTTTATACATCGCAGATTTATATAAAAGGAAACATATTTCAAAAAAAGTTCAGATAAAGTTCAAGATATTTCTTGAAAAAAGAATATGTGGGTGTATAATCTATATATTATGTATGTATATCTGTAGCTTCACATGCTACATTTTATATCTACTTTAATATAACTGGATTTCTAAAAGAATTATATAGCAGGAGAGCAAAATTATCAAGAGAAAAATATTAGAATATTAATGCATATTGTATGTCTTAGAGTTGTGGGAGAAAATTAAGGGAAAGGCTTGTATCAGCTCTGTGATTCAAGAGCTATTAGCTAGCATCAATATGGAATGTATGTTTAATAAGTTTTAAATATCTGAGATTGCAGTTGAAAGCCAGTTAATTAAGTTGTCAGGTAGTGTGTTGGAATCTGACAAGAACATTTTTAAGAAAACTGTACCCAGCAGTCTAAAGAAATTCATGGGTGTCTTCTAATTGTCAAGGGCAAATTTTGTTCATCAGTTCTGTCTTTGACATTGATGAAGAGAAGCAGCTTTTTTTTCCTGCACAGCTGCCAGCTGCTGATCAGAGTTTCAAATCCATCATCCTCTGTTTCAATTACGTAAATTTGTCAAAATTAACTGTACATTATAAGAAGCATCCTTGCAAGAAAAGTAGCTCTAGACATGAAAAGAATTACTAATGGTCTTAAAGAAATGGTACGAATTCAACATAACCTGTGGTGACTTTAATTTCGATTTTTTTTTATTAGTTTACAGCAGCTTCTCCCAAAGATGCTGAAGAATGGGTGCAGCAGCTGAAATTTGTATTACAAGGTAAGAGGCAACCAGTTGAACAAATCATTGAGACTTTGAATGCTGAAGAACTGAATTATTTGAATTTTTATACAGTGCTTTGGATTCTATGAGAGTGACCAAGACATTATATTTGGTATTAATAGCTCTTTTATTATATAGCCCTTCACCAGTGCATATTTCCTACCACCAGTGTCCTCAGTTTCTCTCATGCCCTCCCCTGCCTGCCCCAGTGACAGACATTTTATTCTCAATCTCTCACTCTCTTCCTTTTTTCTTTTAGACACTGTGGTTTGCAAAATTGTTACTGAAGGGATGTCATGCATATCACTTTACCTCCTTTCAACACCCAGTTCTTGTCCAGAGTGATCATTTCCAGCTATCATTGTCATATAAAACGGTTGAATTTAAGAAGATAGTATATAATAGAGTTGTGACTTCATTCCCCTATATTAACTAAGGAAAAGGAGTTTTAGAATCTTTAAAAAAAATTTGTCTTGTGTTTGAATAGATATGGGATCTGATATTATTCCTGAAGATGATGATGAAAGAGGAGAATTATATGACGATGTTGATCATCCTCTACCAGGTAGTAGAGCACCTGCCATCAGCCAACCAATTGATGAAGAAATTTATGAAGAACTTCCAGGTATTTGTTTTCTGGAGATTCATTTAAATATTTCTGACTTTCTTAAGAATTTTAAATGTCATATATCTTCAAGTTGAAGATACATGAAGATCTTCAACCTGTATAGAAAATGGTGTGCTATTAAGGACAAGGACAAAGAAAATCTTCAAAACACTATTTAACGAAAAGGGTTCTGCTTGAGATATTTTAAATGAGTAGATGTACACTTATGGGAAGTGAGTGGAATGTTAAAATGAAGCAGATACAGTCCTAATCTCAAGGGACTTTTGGCTCATTAGCATTGTTTATGCTACATAATTTTTTAATTAAAAAATTGACTTGCCTTACAGTTCTTTCCACCAACTCACACATCATTTTTTATTTATACATCTTGGAATTTCCATTAACCAGAAGTTATATGCACACCCCATATGTCAACAACTTCTGCCTCATATATTCCTTCTTGCTGTAGTGTATTGCATTGTCTTGGAGGAATATTGTTGAACTATAAATGAAGGCTTTTTGAGGCTGGAAGTTTACTTGATGTTATATCATCAATATGCATAAGTTTCCTTGGTCGGCAGTTTCAGGCATGGTTTAATATTTATAGCCCTCAGTTTCTGATATAACATAAAATTAATGATGTATTCACTTATGTGACTTTAGTTATAAGAATCAATCTCAAACATAAGCATAGGCATCTAAAACTAGACTTAAATGGAATATGAAAGCTTTAGGAATAACTGCATTACTAATATAGTAAGTTGAAGTAAACCTTTTATTGCTATTAAAAAATTAGTTATCAGTACTGAAGAGATGGTACAGTGGGTAGGGCAGTTGCTTTGCAAGAGAACAACCTAGTTTTGATCCCTGGCTCCCATAAAGTTTCCTCCTAATCACAGAGCCAGAACTAACGCCTAAGCATTGCCAGGTAAACTGTAAAGAACAAATGAGAATAAAAGGAATAAAAAGAAATATAAGTGAGTTATAATTAATACTGTATCTGGAGAGGCTATTTTTTGTTGCATAAAACCATTTAACAGGGCCTGAGAGATAGCACAGCAGTAGGGCATTTGCCCTACATGCGGCCAAGCCAGGATGAAGGTGATTCGATTCCCGGCATCCCATATTGTCCCCCAAACCTGCCAGGGGCAATTTCTGTGTGCAGAGCCAGGAGTAACCCTGAGCACTGCCAGATGTGACCCAAAAACAAACAAACAAACAAAGCACTAACAGCTTAGCATAAATCTTTAAAATTAAGTTCAGCCAGTTATGTACCTCAATGGTTGAGTACATGCCTTGTAACTTGAGTACATAAAAGTTAAGTATATGTCTTGTGTGTTTGAGTCCTGGATTCAATTTTGGGACCAGTTATTTTAGAAGCTTAATATTTTAGATATTCCAATGAATATAAAAGGGCATTTCTATTTTATTTTCTTATTTTGCCTGGTTTTGGGACCACATCTGATGGTATTGAGGTGGTACTCCCAGCTCAACACTCAGTAATCACTTCTTTTTTTTTTTTTTTTGGTTTTTGGGTCACTCCTGGCTCCAAGCTCAGAAATTGCTCCTGGCAGGCACGGGGGACCATATGGGGCACCGGGATTCGAACCGATGACCTTTTGCATGAAAGGCAAATGCCTTACCTCCATGCTATCTCCCAGGCCCCTCAGTAATCACTTCTAGTGGGCTTGAGGGATTATATGGAATACCAAGAATTGAACCCATGTCTGCCACAGGGAAGAACAGTGCCTTTCCTGCTATACTATCTCATTGTCCCAGAAGACAGTGAGAATGAATGAAGTCAGTTAGAGTATGGTAACTAGCACAGAGAATGGTCTTGCCAAAGTTTAAATTCTGGCTGTACCATTTTTGGGTCCAGTGGTAGAAGAGGATGAGTGAGCTAATGAATCTAAAATGTTAAGCAAAGAGCTTGAATCTTAGCAAGCTGTAACATTATATATTTTTGTATTGTATCTGGTATCTGGAAAATTTTATTATGGTTTCTAATATTCTTTTTTTCCGAATTTTTTTATTTTAATGCAAGTGGATTACAAATCTTTCACAGTAATAATTTAGGTACATAGTGATATTGAAACAGGGGTGTTCCCACTACCAATGTTGTATCGGGTTAATTCTTAAGTGCTTATTTATAGATATAATAATGAGAATTTTCTGAACAAATAAGAATTCATGATAATATAAATTATGACATAATATAAAAATATTGTAAAACATTCAAATTTGTATCTGTTTTGTAGAGACAATGATTAGTATAAAATACAACTTTGTAAGAATTAGTAATTTACATATTCATATTACATGATTCCATCTTAATGGAGCTATGTACATTTATAACCCTTTCCTTATTTATCTGAAGTAATTGGCATCAGTTATCTTAACTGGGGAATAAATCTTCTGCTAAGTCATACTGTATTATGAATGCTAGTATTGTCTTTAAAATGTTCAAGAGATCTTGTGAGAGTGTAATTGCTGAGATCAGATAGAAGAGTACACTATTTTTGCAGGCATATTATTGTCACATACATTTTATTCCATTAAAAATCCCACAGTGAAGGCAATATTAAGATCCATTCATTCTTTTTCTGCTTTCTCCCAATAAAAAACTAGGCCAGGAATAAAGAGAAAATATTTACAGATTTTTTTCAATAACAAAGACCCCAGGAAAGAAGACCTACTATAAGTCAATTTAAATCTTAAAAATATGAAGCAATTTTTTATTTTCTCTCATGACAAATGTTCTTTATACTTTTCCTCTTCATCTTCTTCACCTTCTTTTTGGCCTGATACCACCTAATTTTGGTCAATAACTGGTTACTCTTAATGTTGTCTTACTTCATTCTGTGGAATGGGAAGAATCTAAGCTGCTCTAGGCCTCTGCTTGGGACCCCAGTTGCTTCAGAAAGTGATTGAGGTTGATAGAGCCTGCAACCCTGCCTCTGGGAAAAAAGTTGGTGGAGGCAGCTATGGAATGTCTAGCTTTGGGTTCTTTCTCCACGTGACTAAAGCTGCTTCAGCATCTGCATAGTTGAAGGCTGTCAAGTCTGAGTCAGCCCCAACAGTGGAGATTTTTCTCAGTGAAAGCTTGAAAGTCATCTTTTGGAGTTAGTGGTTTTCTTTAATTACTTTCTAAAACTAGAAAGGGACTTTGTTTCCCTTTTAAAATGATTTTTCATTCAGGATAAGAACTGAGCTCATTTCTTTTCCTACTGTGAATTGTGAATATGATTTTCAGAAGAGGTAAAAAGAAGTAGAAAAACAATGTGTGAGCATTTACCCCCCAAAATAGATATTTTTCTAATTTTGTAAAAAGAACTATATATCTTTGAAATCTGACTAGTTGAATTCCCAGAATTAATTAATGAACCATTGCAACAAAATTTTCTGTCACCTATATATAGTTATATATATAACTATATATACATATATAAATACATATATAACATATATACATATATATAGTTGGGAATAAACCCTCTTACTTAAAAGATGAAGCATACAAATGTATTTGTAGAAAAATCTAAGCATTCAATATGTTACTTTAATTCAAAGTTTTTTTTTTCTGTGAAAGTGAAGCTCTTTCTCTAATAAATGTGTTTTTTTTTAATGTAAAATAAACCTGCAGTGTTTAAGTCTCAGGAGTAAGAAGATGAAAACATTGTTTTAAAAATTGTATTGCAAAGTATCCCCTGAAAAATGGTTATAATTCTATGAGAGTGTAAATAGTTTCTTTGTAATTGTTTTTCAGTTAGAATATTCTAACTTTATTACCGTAGCTTCTCTTTAATTTCTTGTTCATTAATTTTTAACTAACTTCATGAAAGAATAAGAATAAATTTTTAGATTTCTTTGCATTTAGGGGATTTATACATCTAAAAAGAAGGGTTGAGAGAGAATGTAATTTCTGGGACATATTAAATGTATTTGGCTTTGCTTCAAATACCCACACTTTTATGTCTTATTTCCTAACAATGTAGACTAGTCAAGTGTGTTTACATTGTGACACGACCATAGCATATTTGTGTTTGCACAACCAACATACTGATTAAAGTAGTTTATAAAATAGTAATGAGTTAATCTGGTTTAGTATAAGTTTTAGAAGTTACAACCCATTTTTTCATTAAAAATACTAGGGGTAGGGCAGAGAGATAGCGTACAGGTGTTAAGGTGCTGGAGTTGCAGAAGGCTGTCCTGGATTGTTTGCTGAGCAAAGCTAGGCATAGTTTAGAAATTCTTCCACCCCTAAATAAATACAGAGGGCCATTTTTAATTTTGAGCCTTGAAGGGGGCATTAGTTTTTGGAAAATTATGAAGAAATTAACTTTACTTGCTCTTCTTTTCTAGTGATCATGCCATTTGCTTTTTTTTCCCTCTTTAATACTACTAAGTTATCCAGAAGAAACAAAACATAAAGATTTTTCTAAATGAATAGAATTGTCCCAGCTTAAAAAGAATGATAATCACCCATTAACCCTGTAGCCTTCATTGGGGTTGTGCTTGAAAATCTTCTGGCAACTGGGCCAGAGAAGAGAGGGCAACATGAAGTAAAAAGAAATTTTCAATTCCATTAGCCCATTTTATAAAGTATTAATTTCTATTTTTTACTATAATGACAAATTGGACTACATGATTCTGTTAGTAGGAAAACAAACACATTTCTTGCGATTTAGAGAAATATCACTGGTTCTCAAGTAGGGGAGATTGAGGCCTCCTAATGTACATTTAAAGAGTTATATCTGGAGACTCTTGGTTGTTACAACTGGTATATGGAAGTTTGGGGCATGACAGGTATTTAGAGGGCAGAGAACAGAGATGCTGCTAAAAAGCTCATGGGCAAAATGTTCCTTCCCCTGGAAACAGAGAATTATTTGGCCCCAAATGTTACTAGTACTGAAGTTGAAAAGTCCTGGAATGGGCCCGGGAGATAGCATGGAGGTAAGGCTTTTGCCTTTCATGCAAAAGGTCATCGGTTCGAATCCCGGTGCTCATATGGTCCCCCGTGCCTGCCAGGAGCAATTGCTGAGCATGGAGCCAGGAGTAACCCCTGAGCACTGCCAGGTGTGACCAAAAAAACCACACAAAAAAAAAAAAACAACAACAACAACAAAAAAAAAGAAAAGTCCTGGAATGTGCTTTGGCAGCACATATACTAAAATTGGAAAAGTCCTGGAATAGGGATATAAAAGAGAACTTCAATTCATTTATTTTTATTTATATTTATTTGGGGGGTTGGGACCACACTCAGCTGTGCTCATAGCTTACTCCAGGCACTGCACTAGGGATCATACCTATCAGTGACCAGCAGACCATATGTATTGTCCATAATAAACCTAAATTAGGTGCATAGAAGGCAAAAACCTTACCTGCTGTACTATGTCTCCAGTACCATCATTCTTTAAATCTATTTACAAACAGTATTTGTTCACAAGGAAAGATCTGAAATATTGCTGAAGTGCAAAAATGCTTGATAGAAGTCACTTACCCCTACCTAAGTAAATATTAGTAATCTGATGGGCATCTTTTTGTTCACTTTTTCCACTTATAAAGATATAATTGCATGTAGGCTTTAAGGATTAGATACTTCTCTTTCCACTGCACTTTTATCCTCTTTCATTCCTACTATTACCTCTCTCTATTTTTCATTTGTTTTTTTCCCTTCTCTACCCCATCTTTTTCTTTTGCCCTTGCTTTTCTACGGCTCATTGCACAGATACTCCAGAGCAACTGTTAAGTGCTGGCACTGTCCCTCAGTGTGGGGCTCCCTTCCACACCCCACACCCCCATTCTTCTCCCCTTTATGGCCAGAGAGCCATGACTTCCTGATGTACATCTTCTCTGTTTATAGTTTTATGTCCCATGGGTTTGTCATCTTCGCTTTTCAGGAATCCTGTCTTCAAGATAAACAGTGTGTTGTACACTGCTTCCTTCTTACCAATCTTCTGCACTTGCCTTCATCTTTTCTACCTTTCCTCTGCTGCCCTGCATCTTACACCCTGAACAGTCATTGCTAAAGGACTTTGGAGGCAAATGTGTTTTGCTTTGAATCTCATCTTTCCCTTCACTTTTGTACTTCTTTATTTGTTTTGAAGTCAGACCCAGCTGTGCTTAGAGTTTAATCCTGGCTCTGCCCTCAAGGTTCTCTCATCATGAGCTTGAGAGGATTTTATGAAGTGCTGGGGGACAGAACTCTTTATACTATCTTTCCAGCATTCCCCTTTTACTTTTGAAGAGAAGAAAAATGAGCACAGAGGTAGGGAGATATCAAGAATATAAAAAATAGTAGTATAATATAGAAATAAATCAGTAACTTCAGCAAACTACCAATTACTTCTACATAAACTTTATATAAATTAAACAATGAGATAAATTTAGTTTATTTAACATTTACAATATCATCTGGAGCATAATAAAGTATTACTAAATTCTATCTTGTTTAGAGGAGGGAGAACAGAAAGACAATGGGCGGTGCGTGTTAAACTTCATAATACAAAGTCAGAGGGATGACTTATGGTTTGAGTGCATAAGTTTCAAGAATGAAAAATCTTGGTTGGAGTATCTGAGCATGGTGTCTGAGTAATGGTGGGGGCAGCCTTCTTGCACCAGGTTGAGAGGAGCCTGAGCACTGCTGGGTGTGGCTTATAAACCAAAATAAACAAAAAATTTAGACTAAGTACTAAACAGGTAAAGGGCAATCAATCTTGGGATTCCCAAATCAGCAGAGGGAAATGTAAATATGACCAAAAGAAAAGGTTGTTGTTGTTATTGTCTTTGGGGGCCAAACCTGGCAATCTCAGGGATTACTCATAGCTTTGTACTAAGGAACCACTGTATTTTTCGTACTATAAAAACGCACCCCCCCCCCAAGAAAAAGGACGGGAAAATGTCTGTGTGTCTTATGGAACGAATATTACATGGAGCTTGAATTTGAGGAATTCTTGGGGTTCCCAGAAAACTAGAAGAGTACTTGAAACTTAAACTCTCTTCATTTGTTAATGACAGTCATAATGATTCTTAATGTCACATTGACTGCTGTTCACTTAACATGGTTGAAATATTATTCTGTTATAGATTATTATATATTTTAGTACACCATTTGCTTTAGAATATTTTTTTCTTGTTTCCCTTGTCTAAAGACTTGTGTATCTTATGGTCAGGTGTGTTTTATAAAGCGAAAAATGTGATAACTCCTGGTGGTTTAGAAGTCCCTATGGGATTTTGAGGACTGAATCTATGTTGGCTGCATGGAAGACAAGTGCCTTGTCCATTGTCATATTACTCTGGCCCTGAAAAAATAATTTTAATCTGGAAATGGCCAGGTATTTAAAAGAATTCAGGTGGTTGTGTTATTTATGGCTGGTTCTGTCCACAACTAATATGTTCCTCCAGGCACTTCCAGGAGCAATCTTTTGAGTAGTGCAGTGTGTACATCAAAAAGCAAAAGGCAAAAATATTTAGAAATAAGGGAAGATGTGGTAAGACTAAGGCCCAATATAAAAGGAGCTTAGTCGTATCATAAATCTTTTGTGACTATATGAATCTATTAATGGACAGAAATTGTCAAATGGTATTTTTAGCAACATTTTTCTTCAATATATATATCATCTAATGTATGTACATTATAGAAAACAGGAATTTTCAAAGCAAAGGAGTGGAAATAAATATACCAGGCAATCCTCTCCAAAGAAAACTGCTATATTAGATAATATAAAAATTTAAGACATAAAATAATAATAGAACCACAGAAAAGTGATGTACATATAAGAAATAAATGGAAAAAAATCTTAAATGCACTTAACTACATAATTCTGCAATCTATAAAGCAAAAAGTAATTTATAATACAAATTTGAAAGTCCTCATAGTAGATTTTAATTTACTGGCTTTACAAATTGATAGATTGAAGAGACAAGGAATTAATAAAGCTAAAAAACATTTGAGCAAAAAAAGTAAGATCTAATATATAAAGAAATAATTATTTTCAGTACACAGAGTATTCGTGGTAATTAACTCTATGTGAGTTCACATGAGATATCAGCAACTTTCAATGCTGTCTATTAGACTCTGCTCTTTAGTAACATGAAATTTAATTGAAATTAGAACTTAAAATAAAGGAAAACCAGCAAAGGTAGTTTAATAACATATAAGTCTTCCTGTAGTTATAGGCTGAAAAAATAATCTTCTAAGGAGATTTCTATTAAAATAATAACTCAAAGAAAAATGATAAAAATATACACATTTCTGAAAGTCAATAAAATAGCACAATAAAAAGTTGTGAAGTTGTGCTTTATACCATAGTTAGTTGGATATGATATACATTTTTACATAACGAGAGCTGAGAGAGATAGCTGGGAAAAAGACTGAATAATAAGTGGTTAAAATTATGAAGGAATAGAATCTTTCATAAGAGAAAACAAAATAGAATCACTAGAAATTATTTATGGTTTTGAATTTTTAACCACTAAATTGTATGCTTGCAAATTCACCGATTTTTATTTACAATGCTTAGGGAAATAATAAAAACTCTGAGTCAGAAAGTAAACAAATGTCTAGCATACTAATCTGGCCAAAATACTAAAGTTATAAAGTGAGAAGAAAAAGGCCACTAATGGGACTGGCTATCAAGATTTTTCTGTGATTCTGTGGTAGTACAGTGAGTCAGGTACAGTGAGTGCTTGCATACAGTGGTTCTGGAGCCCTGCCAGGAGTGATTCCTGAGAGCAGAGCCTGGAGCTCTGAGTCCTGAAGCACTCCTAGGTGTGGCCCAAAATACAAATAAACAAACAACTCCCCAAATATGCAAAGATGTTTCAATGATCCTTAGTTGAAGATTCCCCAAACTGTATCAGGTGGTCAGATATTCATAGTGCAGGCTTTATATCTATAGATAACTTAGGTCTTTATTTTGTAGCGTATTCCCCAAGTCTTAACAATTTACTTCAAAGTTTGATTCCTTCTCGGACATTTTAGCAGTCTTCATTTTACAGACTGGATTTGCTTTTTATGTAGAATATAAACAGATCAGAGCCTGCTTTTGTTTTTTTTAACTCCTTCAGAATATAAAATGTAATAAAATTTAGTCCTCTCTTCCTTTCTCCCTCCCCCCTCCCTTGATTTCTCTCTCTCTTTCTCTCTCCCTCTCTCTTGCACATCTGTAAGGACCCATTGCATCAGACTTCTCACGCTTTGCAGTTATGTCAACTTGGGATATTAATTTACTCAGCTGCTGACTTAAAGCAGTGACTCATAGGAATGGACGAGTTCCACAAAGTGCCAGTGATAAGACAAGTCTTCTTCATATCTGGCCTAGCCAGTGCTCCAGTTAAGGGTGAAGCCTTCAGCAAAATGAGGAATGTCTCATGGAACTTAATTAAGGTTAAGTTAAATTCTACCTTAATTATATTTTCATATAAAACAATTCTTTCATAGATTTTTTTTCTTTGTTAGTATATCATTAGAATTGAGGGGGCAGGGAAGAGTTCCACTGATTGGACCCAGGACCTCATATATAATTATTATCATTCTTATAAAGAAATAATTCCTTCTGCCTACCCATTTTATTGTTGTTCTATAGCACTGTTGAGATAACACTGTTTGTTTTGCACAAAGAAATTAGATGATGAGTGGCATTTCTGAGCTATCTAAGGAATCAGATCCCAAAACTCTGCCTCCTTGTCAGAACTCTCAAGATCCCTGTTCAAAGAGCTACAGCTGTTTCTCTTTATAAGAGCTCCTGGGAGAGATCATTTTGAGGTCACTGCATCCCTGGTCTCTTCACCTGCTCACCTGCCATTATGGTTTTCTCTCTTTATCCCTTATTAAAATACCTTCCTCTGTGATACCAATGCCATCAACATATTCATCGCTGGCAATTTGATTTTATTTACCATTCCTTTCTTTTTGAAAATCCTCTTTTCCCTTGACTGTTCTATTTATTTGTTACATATAATATTAGTAAATAGATATCTCAGTTTTTTTAGGAGTCTCGGTTCTTGATGTTGCCAATTTTTTAAAATTGTTTTTTAATTTTTATAATTTTTTTAAATTTTGGAGCTTTTTTTTATTTTTATTTTTAATTATGAGAACAAAGATGCCAAGAGAGAGGACAAGGTAAAGTTACAGTGGGAGGACGATCACCCATAAACAGAATTCACCTAAGTCCCCTTGCTGGTATGAAATTCAGGGGTTTCAAAGTAGACGCGGCCGCAGAGCGAAGCGGAGCGGCCGCGCTTTTTGGGTACGGGGCCTGGAGAGGTTACGGTCAGGTCCGTAGATTGGCTCAGCAGAGAGGAGAGAAGAGGCAGAAGCATGGCCGGTGGTGGTCTTTATGTTTCTGGGATCCCCAGTCACATGGCTCGATTGGTCCCATGTGGGTCGAGTCAGACCATCTTACCAGTGGGGTCCCGGTCTGTAGATCTGCTCAGCAGAGAGGAGAGAAGAGCGAGCTTTTTTGTTTCTGACTTATCTATTCTCAGTTTCATGACATTATGCATTTAATTGATTTAATAAATACTGGATTCTATTCTAACTGTTGGAAGGTCAGAAATAAGGAAGATGGGGCCCAGAGTAGTATTAGTACAGCAAAGAAAGCATTTACCTTGTTCATGACCAACCAAGGTTCTATCCATGATATCCCATATGGTCACCCAAGCACTACCAGGAATAATTCCTTAATGCAGAGCCAGGAAGAAACCCTGAGAACTTCAAGATGTTGCCCCTCACTCCCCTAAAAAATGAGTGGCTATGAAGATAATTACAGATTCTAGTCATTGCTGATGGTGAAAGGTAGCTTATCTTCTATAGTCAAGGAAGAAGTGACCCATATGGTCCCCCAAACCAGAAGTAACTCTGAGTGTCACCAGTGTGCTCCCTCCCCCCCAAAAGAGGTGACCTTTAATCTGACTTCTTGAGGGGTCAAAAAGATAATACAGCAGGTGAGACTCTTGCCTTTCCTATGGCCAACCCTGGTTCTATCCTCAGTATCCTGTATTGTCCCTCCACCCCAGACTGCCAGCCAACCAGGAGTGAGTGCAAAGCCAGGAGTAAGCTCTGAGCATAATAGAGTGTGGACCCAAACTAAACAAACAAAACAAAACAAAAACAAAAACAAAATCTCTTGGCTAAATTTGGTTAGAATGAAATGCCACATAAAACAGCTTCCAAGAAGAGAAAGAATGAAGTGCAAAGGCCCTAAGGCTAGAGAATGTTGTTTGTTCAGGAATAAGAAAGGATTGAGGTTAGAATAAGATGGGAAATAGGTAGAAGTTACATCAAGTAGGGTCCTTTATTAAAAAATCAGACCCATGGAGGTAAGGCATTTGCTTTGCATGCAGAAGGATGGTGGTTCGAATCCTGGCATCCCATATGTTCCCCCGAGCCTGCCAGGAGCAATTTCTGAGTGTAGAGCTAGAGAGTAATCCCTGAGCACTGCCAGGTGTAACTCCCCCCCAAAAAACCAAAACCAAAATAAAATAAAAATCAATCCCAAACTGATTTTTAATAGTCTTGTATACCTAGGTGATACTTGAAAAAGGTGTCCTGGATTGCTAATATAAGTCTACTTGTATACATCATATGATGTTTAATGGTTCTATGTTAAGAAAAAAAATGTATTTGAAAGGCTCTTACTCTCTTACACTCAACTTTTATACTTTACAGTATGAGTGTATGTCCATGCATGTGCTTAGAGTAACATAAAACATCTTCACTGAGAAGCCAATTCATAGAAAGAGTTTAAGATGGTATGATCATAGCTAATACTTAATGATCATAGCTAACACTCGTCTAAGTATTATCTTATAGCATAAATATTTTGTGGCACAGGAGTAACTATCTTTATTTTGCAGTTAAGGAAACGAAAATATAGAAATGAACTTATTTAGAGTTACAAGATAGGGAATTTATCTAAGTACTTAGGAGTTTAAATTCTTAGTAACTTAACAGAGAAACATGGTATGGGTGATTTCATCCTTAGCTATGAAAGAGACATTTACAGATTCATATGTATACAAAGCCAGAAAAGATCATACTCTAACCAAATCTTATCTCACACTTGACCTTTCCTTTGAATTCTGATTACACATTCAAACTGACTTCTGGCCAACTACTATCTGAGAAAATATCTTACTTTCTAATTGTCATTCATTCTTCTCCTTTTTTGTTTCTAACAGCAGTACCAATTATATGTTTTTAAAAAATAGGATAAAACTAGGCCAGAGCATATGGGATCTCATGGATAGAACCTTGGTTGGTCATGAACAAGGTAAATGCTTTCTTTGCTGTACTAATACTACTCTGGGCCCCATCTTCCTTATTTCTGACCTTCCAACAGCTAGAATAGAATTCAGTATTTATTAAACCAATGTGACAGACTACTGATTCATTAAAAATAAAAATTCAAATAGCATGGAGCGAAAACTTTGGGATAATTTTCAAAGTTTATCATCTCACGTAGTCTATATCCTTTCTAGTATTATCTTTCAGATAGAGGGTACTTAGAGTATGATGATCCCCTTTCTTCACGTGGGCATAATTTAATCAGAGAAACAGAAACAAGTTAAACTAAAGATAGGATGCCAGTAAATCTAAATGTATAGATAGATCTACCAACATTTTCTATACAGCTGTCTGTCTCACATTCTTACAAGTTCCAAAATCCAGTAGGATTTGGGTGTATTTTCCTCTCCACATTATTGTAGAACCTCATAGACTCTTAACAGAAATTATTAAAAACCTTTGTTAATTTTATACCATATTTTACCTTATATATAGCATTATTATATAGTGTTGTTATAAGTAGCATTTTCCCTAAACTAATTTGACTGTAACCTTTGTAGTAATTTATTTATTTACTTTATTAGAAACAGTCAAAGTGCTCTTGAGAGCTTGCATTTGGGGCACAATATACAATTTATGAATAAAGAATATTATAGTACTGACTACAATATATCATTTTTCATAATACTAATCACAGGATTATAATAGCATAACTTTTATCATTCTGAACATTAACATCTTTATCAGTAATCATTTCATATAATTGCAGCACACATTTAAAATAATTATCTATAAATTACCTTAGTATATGTATACATATATATACATATATGTGTATTAAACACAATAGCACAATTTATAAATTTCAGCTAGGGATATATCTCAGCAGTAGAGTACTTGTTTATGTGAGGCTGTAGGTTTGATTTTACAGTGCACGCGTGCGCGCGCGCACACACACACACACACCAATCACAAAAACCTAGATCTCTTCTTTTTTTTTTTTTAAGCTTTTTTGTTTTGTACTTTGAACCACTCTGGTGATACTCCTGGCTTTGCACTCAGGAATTACTCCTGGTGGAACGGGGTCATATGTAATGCTAGGAACTGAACTCAGGTTGAGCTTGTGCAAAACAAGTACCTTACTCTCTATACTATCACTCTAGATCCCAAAAACCTAGTTTTCTTTTTTCCTTTTCTTTTTTTTTTTTTGTCTTTTTACATACCTTCACCTGTGTGGATATTTCCTGCCACAAGTGTCCCCAGTTTCCTCCAGCAATCCCCCTGCCTGTCTCTGTGGCAGACAGTTTTCTCCTCTTCCTTCTTCTTTTCCTCTGCCTCTTGTTCCTCCTCTTCCTCCTTCTCTACCTTCTTCTCCTCCCCCCCCCCTCCTCCTCGTCCTCCTCCTCCTTCTCTTCTTTTTCTCTTTTAGACACTGGTTTTCAGTATTGTTACTGAAGAGGTATTGTGTATATCATTTGATTTCTTTTATACTCAGTTCTTATCCAGAGTGATCTGCCCTAATTGCACTCCCCTGCTCTTTGTGGCAAGCTTCCTGGCCCTTCCAAGTCCTCCTGGCCCTCCTCTATTGTTTTGGGATTATCATTTTACCTTGTTTATTTATTTGTTTGTTTCTGTTTGGGAGCCACACGTGGTGACGCTCAGGGATTACTCCTGGCTATGCACTCAGAAATAGCTCCTGGCTTGGGGGATCATATGGGATGCAGAGGGATCGAACCAAGGCTAGCGGGGGCAGGGCAGATGCCTTATCGCTTGTGCCACTGCTCCGACTACGAATACTACCTTTTTAAATTGTATATCACACAAATGAATGTGATTATCTTTGCCTACAAAACCTAGTTTCTTAAGACATATTTTTTCTATTATAGCTCTGAAATATTGAATGGCATTCCATTGCATAGAGAACCAGCCCATGGTTCTTACCTTGACATCAGCAAGTGACCAGCCCTAGACACACCTAGTGAGTCCTTGTGGCCCTACTTGCACTGTAACTCAGTTTCAACAGACTGACTAGCTTTTCATTCTTTCTCAGACATTCCATACTTTCCTAGCCTTGCTTTTTTTTTTTTTTTTTTTTTTTTTTTTTTTTTTTGGTCTGTACACTCCATTTGTGGGGAATACTTTCCTCTTATTTCATTTTCTTTCTGGGCCAAAATAAATCCCATCCCCCAGGATAGCCTCATCCATCCATTCATATGCTAAGTGACCTTGCCTCAGAATTTCTGTAGCACTATTCATTTGTAAACTAATCACACACACACACACACACACACACACACACACACACACACCTTTGTAACAGCTCTTGTTAGTACCAACTGTTCTAACATGTAAACTTGTGTATGAGTATTTTACTTGAGATTGTTTACTCATCAGACAGGTAAATGGGTGGGCCTTTGGAGCTTATTATTTTTACAAGCTCTTTAAGGGCAGGGATGAAACCTTGTATTCTTGGCATCATCCCCCAGAGCACTTAGAAAAGTGTTCCCCTCCTAAGAAGTTAATAAATAATACCTGGATAATATGGTTTTTCGTTAGAGGGGCTTGTTAGTTTAATTAAAAGGAGCTCTTTCTCTCTGTGAGGATTCTTTTCCTAATAACACCAATTACAGCAGAATCTTGAATGATTAGACTAAACAGTATGCTATCAATGATATATTGAAATATGGCTGATCCCCAAAACTTCATTAAAATCTAACATTACTGTTCCTGTGGGCATAGTCTCAAATAAATAAACTTAAGAAATATAATACATAGAGTGACAAAAGCTCTACTATCATCAATCTTTTGTACCATTAAAGATAGATCATCTGTGGTGAGCAACAGGCCCAACTTGAGTTACCAGTTCTCTCTGGTGGGTTAGTCATCTCAAGCAAGGCATTTTCCAGGAAATGACATTCTTTGCTTCCATTCATTTATTAAAGATGTGAGGTAAAGAAAGTCTAAAGAGCACAGGATCCAGACTAGGATTGTTAAATGCTGACATAGCAAGAACAAAAGCTAAAAGAACTTAAGGTAAACTCAGATATGAAAAGTTTCTTAAGCAGCTTAAAGAATAGTGAATCAGAGGTTAGAAATTAGTGATTAGAGAAATGCTTGAAGATCATTTAAAAATTCACTTCTAGTGAGCTTAGGAGAGTCTTTGGGGTTCTAAAAAAAGGAAGACTCTGGTTAGAAATCTGTTTGCTCCTCCTGGTTCCAACTTACATGAAGTTACATAAAGCCTTTTGTTTTCCTTCTTTGCTCCACACCCTTTTCTTGAGTTCAGAGAGTTCTTCTGCTCTGCTCACTGTCTCTGTGCTCTGCTTCAATTTCACTTCACTGCACTCTGAAATACCAGCTCACCTCTTTCCCGCTTGTATTTTCATTCAGAAAGAGCCTTACATCTTCATTCTTTCTTGAAAGTTAGCTTGATGAGATGTATCAAAATAAAGTTTAACTTTTAACAAGATATTATTTAGCCTATTTGTACCTATTCTAAAATGTAATATCTTCTCCTATTATTTAAAATATGCCTACAAGACATATTCCCTTTTAGACTCTTTAGTTTAAATAGTCTTTCAGGCATGGGTATGAGGGGGGCAAAAATAAATAGTCTTTCAGACTTTTTAAAAGTCTAGACCAATTGTTCTGTTTATTATGTCCTGAGAATTCAACATTATTGCTGAATTCTCAGCAGTATTCAAAGATTCTCTGAAGAGAGCACTAAAAATTCTAATACAGAAACTAAAAAGAAAAGGTGAAAAAAACTGAAACAAAAACGAAAATATCAGGGCTGGAGTGATAGCGCGTGCCTTGCATATGGCTAACCCAGAATGGACCTGGGTTCGATCCCCCAGTGTCCCATATGCCCCCTGAGCCAGGAGCAATTTCTGAGCTCACAACTAGGAATAACAAAAACAAACAAAACAAAAGAACTGAAAATACCCAGATCTCACATAAGCAGTATAGGTTTTTAGAATGTCTGCAATTAATTATTCATGCAAGGAATGTTCCATGTCAGGCACTATAATAAGTATGGCTATGCAGCATTGACCAATATATCTTAAGAGTTTGCTAAAAAGACTATTAAGAAAAAAGATGAGGGGCCCGGGAGATAGCATGGAGGTAAAGTGTTTGCCTTTCATGCAAAAGGTCATCGGTTCGAATCCCCGTGCCCCATATGGTCCCCTGTGCCTGACAGGAGCAATTTCTGAGCATAGAGCCAGGAGTAACCCCTGAGCACTGCCGGGTGTGACCCAAAAACCAAAAAAAAAAAAAAAGAAAAAAGATGAAAGTTAAATTTAGGTCATAGTTCACATATCTGAAAGGTTATTCTTCTGTTATTCTTCCAGTGACTACTCTGAATATGAGAGTAAAACAATAATGGTCACGGAATTTGGGAAATGAAAACCCTTTGAAAAAAATAAAGTTTCGAAGAAGTAGCTCTCAGTTTATTTGGAAGAGGCCAAGCAAATGGAATGCTCATGCTTGGAGAAGGAGAAGACTGTATATGAATAGAATTAAAAGTTAGAAAGAAACATCACATTTAGAGGTGTGTGTGTGTGTGTGTGTGTGTGTGTGTGTGTGTGTGTGTGTGTGTGTGTTTCTTAGCAACCATAAAAGCAATAAAAGGTTTTCCAAAAAAAATGATGGAAGATACTCTATTGCTTGAATCATTAAAAACCAGATGGTCCAAAGCCTTGGAAAATATTTACATGAAATCAGTCTTTCTACTAGATGAAAGCAAAGGGAACAGACTAGTATAGTTTGTGTTTGAATCTCTAGCTTAACCATGCTATGAAACTAGAGATTTACATCTCCATGGACTTTTTCTTCATTTCTTAACTCTTCTCTGTGCTCTCAACAGCATTCCATGTTGGCTTCTATTAGAGCTGGCCACACAGGAATTAGCTATTTAATCCAGTCTTTTCTGCTGGCTCCAACTATTGCAAACTTACAAGGTTTTCTTCTACCCTTGCGGGAGTGCTCGTTGCCCTGGCTTCTGAAAAATGTTCCTGCACAATGGTTTTATATTTGCTTCTGCCAAGCCCAGGAGTTTCTCAATTCTCGTGTTAAATTTCTTGGTTTGGGAATATCTCATTTGAGGATTTGAGGAGTGGAGATATATATATATATATATCCACGAGTCTGCTTCTACAATGGGTGCTATTTTTTTTAAATATATAAAGTTTTTTTTAAATATATAAAGTTTTCCACTGTGGCTTTACAGGACTTTTGCTGATAGGGCCAGTTTTAACTCACGTTGTGTAGATTTTGATTTCTATTAACGAGACTCTATTTCCCTTCACACAATGCAGTCCAGGGTCCTGGAAAGACAAAAAGCTTCCTTGTGCTTTTCCTTTGCTGCAGAGCCAAGGTGTCTCTCTTCTAGCTCTTTGCTACTTACTCCCTTGTGTCCTTTATCTCTAAGGATGTTCAAAGTCCAGCCTAACCCTACCCTTGCTACTTTGAGCAAGATCCATTTTAGCTTAGTCAACTCTAAGCTAGAAGTTGAGTTCCTAATGACAAATAATACATTATTGCAAAAATGCTACTGTAGAGACATGATTTTGTTTATAAGGATTTGATTTATAAACTTTAGTTCAAGACAAATAAATAAAACTTTTAGTTTTATTTCATAAATGAAACATGATAGGCAAGGTTCTATATAAGATTTCTAATCTCCTGAGTTTTAAAGAGTGTTAGACACTTAATTGTTTCTTGACCGGAGGACATTTTTATTAAAGTGATGGAAGAAAGCACCCAAAATGACTGATGGATTTATAAAGTATTGGTCTGACTGGGTGCTTACACTATTTAGGGGAAAATGATATTTGCAAAATTACATAGAAGGTAGAGATTCAACTAGATTCAAATGAGTACTTTGATTTGATAAGCTAAGGATAATATATATTTGCTGTTGATATTATGTCAAATGAAGTTTATCTAGTTCCATGAGAGTATATTATAAAAATGAATTTTGTCATTCCAATCAAATCAAGTTCTTCTAGTTTAAATAATTTATTTTTTTTTCTGTGCTTATCAATCATTTTCATTCCCAGGAAGTCAAACCAGTTTTTGCACTATTGATTCACAAAACTTTATATGACATAAACATTATGTGACAGAAGTTGTTTATTGAGAGAGGTTATCATCTCAAAGAAACTTGTTGCCTGAAAATACGGAAAAAAAATCACACAAAGTAATTTTATTTGTATCACAGCCTTTTCACTGTTGGCTACATTTGTGACAGCTGATTTCATATTAAATATTAACAGTATTTTGTTTATGCTTGAATGTGCTACAGTAGAGTATTGATTTTATTCAGACTTTTCCTGGTTAGACTGTTTATCATTCCAATGAAATGATACATCTACAGTCCAATCATGAAGAAAACTTAGAAAAATTAGACTGCAAGAGCCAAAGGAACTGGTTCAACCCCCATAACTCTAAGGATCACTCTTAAACATAGAGCCAGAAATAGGCTACTACTTTGTTGTCAAAATTTGAAGTCTTAATTTGCTTTTGAATCTTGGAAAATTATATTTTGGGGAATATAAAAGTGGTTAAATATCAGGAATTTCATTTTATTCAAACTAATAAAAAGTTAGCATAAGGTACAGATTTAGGAATTCATGGCTATCAATGTGGATTAAAATATAATTAAATATAACTTAATTAAAATTAATAATGAGTGAGTAGTAGAAACAGCTCATCTATTTGCTGGATAGTTATTGTGGGGTTTTTGATATAGGAACCAAATGAGAGCTTGTGGGGAGAGGGGTAAATAAAAAGTTTTAAGAATACTGATTAAAAAAATAATGTTTGTTCTTTCTTACTGCCATGGTAAATCGATCTTGTTTGTGAATTTTAGTGTCGTTTTGGTGACGTCTACTTTTAAAAGGCCCAACTGAATCATGTTGATTCTTTGGGTCTTCTATGATTTGTTTTGTTTTGATAGTACTTTTCAACTTATGAAAATACCCACAAGCCAGGCTCCTACTGAATTGTTGGTCAGTGTGTTGTCGGTGCTCCAAGTGCACAGTGTCAGTTGTTTAAACATCATTAAACCCACTGGGGGCTGGCAAGAAGCATCTGGGAGCCAGACTTTTCCTGTGGATTCATGCCAAGTAGTGTATTATATTTCCTCACTAAAGTGAATTATATTGAGATAATTTTTCTTCTTGACTTTTTTAATCCAGAAATTATTTTCTAAATGTAAGTAAGGATATATGAAAAAAATTGATAACTATACAAATTCTATAGTAGCTTGTTGATAGCCTTTTTTTAAAACTAGAGACATACAATTAAACTACTGCAGTTCATTAATAATATTCTAATTAGATAGTTTCAGAAAGTTCATATGTCATTTTGTGTATTCTCTTTAAATCAATTATTTGTTCTAAGGAAAAACAATACACATTGAATGACCCTTTAATTAAGTTTTCTATTTGGGCATGTCATTAAATTTATGTCTTTGATTGCATGATTTAACTAGATGAAATAAACTCTAAATTGCATTTTAATATGCAAAAGTATAGTTATAACATTCATTGTAATGAAAAAAGTCATGAAAAGTTTCTAAGATGTCCTATTAAACTTTTTATTGTTGTGTTCATTCACTAGCAATCTTTTATTTTTCTTTGGTTTTTGGTGATGGAGGTTGAACCCGTAGCCTCATATGTATAGCATTTGCTTTATTATTCAGTTATATTCCTAGACATACATATACATTTCTTTTTATTACCATTATTAATATCTTTATTTAAACACCTTGATTACAAATATGATTGTAGTTGGGTTTCAGTCTTGTAAAGAACAAACCCCTTTACTGGTACAACATTCCACCCATCAATGTCCCAGATCTCCCTCCTCTCCTCCATACCCCCACCTGTACTCAACAGGCTTTCTACTTCCCTCATTCATTCACATTGTTATGATAGTTCTCAGTGTAGTTATTTCTCTAACTGAACTCACCATTCTTTATGGTGAGCTTTATGACATGAGCTGAACCTTCCAGCTCTCCTTTCTTTGTTCTGAGGATTATTGCAAAAATGTCTTTTATTTTTCTTAAAACCCATAGATGAGTGAGACTATTCTGTGTCTATCTCTCTCCCTCTGACTTATTTCACTCAGCATAATAGATTCCATGTACATCCATGCATAGAAAAATTTCATGACTTCATCTCTCCTGATGGCTGCATAATATTCCATTGTGTATATGTACCACAATTACTTTAGCCATTCATCTGTTGAAAGGCATCTTGGTTGTCATTTTGTGTATTCTCTTTAAATCAATTACTTATTCTAAGGAAAAACAATAAACATTGAATGACCCTTTAAGTGTTGTAGTTGGGCTATTGTAAATAGCACGGCAATGTATATAGGTGTGAGGAAGGGATTTTTGTATTGTAGTTTTGTGTTCCTAGGGTATATATCCCTAGGAATGGTATAACTGGATCATATGGGAGCTCAGTTTCCAGTTTTTGGAGGAATCTCCATATTGCTTTCCATAAAAGTTGGACTAGACAGCTAATTCCACCAGCAGTGAATGACCGTTTCTTTCTCTCCTCATCCCTGCCAGCACTGCTTGTTCTCATTCTTTGTGATGTGTGCCAATCTCTGTGACTTGAGATGGTACCTCATAGTTGTTTTGATTTGTGTCTCCCTGAGGATTAGTGATGTGGAGCATTTTTTCATGTGTCTTTTGGCCATTTGTATTTCTTCTTTATCAAAGTGTCTGTTCATTTCTTCTCCCATTTTTTGATGGAGTTAGATTTTTTTTTTCTATTAAAGTTCCATCAGTGCCTTGTATATTTTGGAGATGAGCCCCTTATCTGATGGGTATTGGGTGAATAGTTTCTCCCACTCAGTGGGTGGCTCTTGTATCCTGGTTACTGTTTCCTTTGAGGTACAGAAGCTTCTCAGCTTAATATATTCTCATATGTTTATCTCTGCTTCCACTCATTTGGAGAGTGCCGTTTCCTCCTTGAGATGCCTTTAGTCTCAATGTCATGAAGTATTTTACTACGTGTTGTTCTATACACCTTATGGTTTCAGGTCTGATATCAGGGTCTTTAATCTATTTGAATTTTACCTTTGTACATGGTGTTAGCTGGGGGTCTGAGTTCACTTTTTTGCAAGGGGCTAACCAGTTGTGCCAACACCACTTGTTGAAGAAGCTTTCCCAGGTCCAGTTAGGATTTCTTGCTCCTTTATCAAAAATTAGGTGATTGTATGTCTGGGGAACAATCTCTGAGTACTCAAACTTATTCCTCTCTTCTGAGGGTCTGTCTTTATTCCAATACCATGCTGTTTTGATAACTATTTCTTTGTAATACACCTATTAGGAAAAAAGTCTCCAAAATCATTTGGGGATGAGAAAACAAGAAAGTTTTGTCATGTTCTAACTAGGCAAGGAATTAATCTTGGATCCCTGATACTGACTAGTTTCCAAGAGAGCTGGGATTTGTCTTTTAGAGTTGATGTGGTTATTCCAGGGTGCCCTGGGACACTGTTGGGTGAAACTTGGAACAAGTCAGCTCAGGTTTGCCCACTGTGGACAAGAAGAATACACTGTCTATGTTAGGAAAAGTAGACATTGTGTTTATGTTGGCCTTATTTCTAGAATCCAAGTAGGAGACACTGTACAAATGAGACTTCAACCTAACCCTCCAGAAGGCAAAATCAAGCCAGCGTGTTCTTTTGTAAGCCCCAATTTTTATTCTTAGTAACTTTAAAGAGCATTAGATCCCATTTTGAAGGAAGAAATACTAAGACCCTCTCCTCCATCCAGGGAGCAATGCTCTGAAATTACACCTGGCAGGCTTAGGGGACCATATATTTCCTGGGATCTAACCCAGGTTAACTGCACTGCACGCAAGGCAAATGCCCTACCCGCTGTGCTGTCATTCCAGCCCACTGCCATGCTTCTTTTGACAATTCCTTTCTACAGAAATATCCTGTGGGAGCTTAACATTTTGTAGGTATTACAGCTTGTTTTATAATACATTTATCTGTATGCCCAGGAAACACACACACACACACACACACACACACACACACACACCTTCTGTTAGAACTGAAAATGTCTTAAAGACCTAATTCTGAGAGTTTCTGCACAGTCCTTCTAGGTACATGGAAATTTGTAGTTGTGAGTGCCATTCTTTGTATTATGTAATGTACTTTAATTTGCTGAATTTTTCATGTCTTACTGCAGTCAGAGTTGGTGAGAAATTATACTTACCTTATTTAGGATAAATCAATCTTCAGAAGCTCCTGCCTGAGACAGAAGCTGCTCACAGCTGCACTTGTTTCAGGTCCTGGTCTTCCTATGTTTTTTTCATCATATTCACTCTCTAAGCAGGAGGTAATGGGAGATGATTTTTCCATTTGCAAAGCTGCTATCCCATTGAAAGAAAAATGGACGGGCAAATGCCAAACTTTTCACTTTTTGTGGCCATTACAGACATGACTCTTTTCTGATTGTTCATCTTTCAAGGGAGCTTTCTTTATTTTTTTAATGTTGTCAGAGTTAGCCAAGATATTTTGTCATTAAAGAGAGCAGTAGTATACCAGGAGGGGCATTTACTTACCTTGCACATGGCTGACCTGGGTTTGATCCCTGACACCACATGCAGTTACCTGAGTTGAGCACTGCTAGAGTGATCCCTGGGTACAGAGCCAGGAGTAGAACCTGAGCACTATTGGATATGGCCCCAAACTAAAATAATATTAATAATAATAAATAAAAGAAGACGATTATGTCAGTATGCCATCACCAAAAATTTTCATGTTATATATTGTGGCAATAAGTCAGAGCAGTGATTTTCAGTGCCTGTGACCTGATCTGGTCTTCAGAAATGGCGATGAAAAAGTTAATTATCAACATGAATTGATAGTGGTTTTCAATTGCTGGTCTGGATATGACTCCAGAATAAAGTGTATGATAAGTGCAAGTGCATGTGTGTATCTGGGCTGCAGCCCTGGAGAACAAGAACAATGTTCCAGAGCTTGGGTTCTGAACTGCACTGCTTATGCTCAAAGGCCAACATTACATGCAGCTGTGTTGTGTTTAGAATGTTATTGTTATCAGTGATCTTTAGCCTCTGCTCTTCCTCAGGTGTAAAAAAAATTGGCGCACCACTGTTTTTTTTTTTAATTTTGTTATAACTGTTTATTCATGGACTAAGATGCAGAGCAGGTGCTAGACCACAGGTGTATAAAGGCATTTCCATCTTTACAGCTGTAAAATGGGAAGACAATAGTGCCTTCCCCCTAGGGTTCTCAAGATTGAATGAGAGAATTGTACACAGGGTAGCATGATGTTGGCAATGTAATGTATCCTCAGATGATAATTATAATTTTTGTAATTACAACCTGTAATAATCTCATATATTCTAGGCATTGTTTTGACCACTTCCCTTCTTTTTAGCTTTACTATAATTCTTTAAAGGATATTTTATATTTCTGTTTTCTATATTGAATATTGAGATTTAGTTGCATTAACTTGAGTTGTTTGTCTGCTTGCTTGCTTTTTGGCTACACCAGTGGTGCTCAGGGGTTTCTCCTGACTCTGTACTCAGAATTACTCTTGGTGGTCTTGGGGGAACTATATGGGATGCCAAGGATCAAACCTGGGTCAACTGCTTGCAAGGCAAATACCCTACCCACTGCTCTCACTCTGGCCCCTCAGTTGCATTAACTCTTATAAGTGAATTTCTGAAACATATACTTTATTTACCTTTGCATAGTTGATAAAAGTGCTATAGAAAAGTCAAAAGATACATTATCTTTTGATATGGGATTACTTTCCACCTTAATTTCATTATAATTAATTTAACATTAATATTGTTTAGTGAAGTGTATCTCTATTTTGAGGCTTGAAAGGCAAATGAGATTTGAGATATAGTGTTCTAATTAAGTTACATTAGAAAAATGATAACACACGCACATCATTTGTCAGTGAAAGCCTCCGAAATTAGGCTGTAGGTCACTAGCTCTCTTAATTTGGTCCCGCACACTTAACATTGTGGCCTGTGATCAGGCTCTCAGTGTGCATCCCAGGTGATGGTGGTACCTGCTAAAGTTCAAGAGCCAGTACTCTACGTAAACAACATGTCCTGCTGATCTGTCAGGGTTATTGCTGTAGCTCATATTATCTGGTTTCATACTGGAAGTTACATATCGCAGAGAGAGCTTGTGGCCATTATAGAAAAATTAAAGTAAGACTGTTTTATAGTTGTTCCATAAATATTAAATATTCAATACTATATGCTCGATCCCTTCCATTCCTTGGATTTAGAGTTTCTAGACAGGTGGTGGCTATTACTTTCAGGCACAGTCAATTGAGCACCAATGGCTGAGGAATGAAGAGTAACTCTCTCCATCCCCTGAGCTGCCTCCAACAGGGACAGATGGGGTCAGGATGCTTGTGTTTATTTTGTCTTGGCAGTAAGGAATCTTCATCTCAGAAGAAAGGGCAGTAACAATATGGAGAGGGAAGAAAAGCAATAATAGTCATCACCACTCCAACCTTTTCTCTTCAGATATGGTTTAAATGTGGAAGTAGCTGCTTTTTCAAAGTTGATGAGCTTGAAGGATATAAGAAATAAATAGGGACACTGCTACTATGCCCAGATCTCATTGTGAAAGAAACTAGATAAAAGCAGTTGTCATCAGAATCCATCACACCCATGATGATGACAAACTCTCAGCCTGACATAGTTACCTGAACTCGGGAAGTTCACAGAAAAAAAATCGGTGCAAATGTACAGCTTTAAAGACAAACATATATTTTAAACACCTGTTGAACTTCAGATCATCCCAGTGAGGGAAAAGGCAGAGAGAAACTAAATAATATGTAAGTGTCTTTATGCCATAATCTATCCAATAACTTCAGTTTTTAAAGAAATACAGTGACAACCATTGAAATGGTCAGATACCCAATGAAATAAGTATTAAAGTAAATGAAATTTGTAAATTGTGCTAAGCATGCCAATATCTACAATTGCTGTTTTCTATTTAAGTAGTTCAAAGAAAACAGTTCAATTTATGTTTTATTAGTTCATTTCTATTAATAATTATCATCCAACTGGTAAGATTGGCAACAAGAATTGCGAGCCTAGACTGGACAGAGAGATTCTGTTAGCAAAACGGGGTAACCCACATCCACTTCATTCCATACATATTTATGGGAAATGTTTTTAGTTTTAACCCCTGTGTTAAGCTACAATGTTATAAATATGTCTTCCCTGAGTCCATGTTTGAGGGAACTGTAGCAAATATTGCTGCAAATATTCTTCTGTGAAAGGAATAAGAATGGAGGTGTGAACCAAGTTTTCATAGTTTAGGGAAATGAGTGGCCAGTGGTCTGAAGGGGTTTGGGAAAAGCATTCTAATCGAGAAATTTGCATGATGTATCTTAAATATGAGTAGGAATAATTTTTTTCTAATTTAAAGAAGATTAAATTGGGGCCTGGGAGATAGCATGGAGGTAAGGCGTTTACCTTTCATGCAAAAGATCATCGGTTCGAATCCTGGTGCTCCATATGGTCCCCCGTGCCTGCCAGGAGCAATTTCTGAGCATGGAGCCAGGAATAACCCCTGAGCACTGCCGGGTGTGACCCAAAAACCAAAAACCAAAAAAAAAAGAATAACTTATGACATTAGTGAACTACATTTACTGATTCTAAGGTAACCATATTCAATCAAAGCCAATTAGATGAGTGCTAGGAGTATACATGTGAGCTACTCAAAGTCAAAATTTCAGATTAGTAGTATCCTGTTAGGTTCACCCATATCAGCCCCACAAACAGTTCTATAGAAGTTTCAGTGAAATTTTTCTTTCTTTGGGGGGGGGGGTGTAGGAGTCATATCTGGCACTGCTCAGAGCTTACTCCTGGCTCTCTCTGTACATTGAGACCACTTTTGGTGGGACCTAGGGAATATGTAAAGCAGGATATCAAACCTCAGTTGGCCTGGTGCAAGGCAAGTACCCTACCCACTATACTATCTCTTTAGTCCTGTAGGGGATTTATCAGTGAGTAATTTTCTGAGGCAGCTTCTTGTGAAAGTGAGAAAAACAGGGTTGGGCAGCAGAGGCTGACGCATGTGCAGCTGTGTCTATCATCACTGCTCACCTCCCTGGGAACTCTGGGTCTGGGAGGACTCTTGGAGGTTGTGCCAAATTGAAGTAAAGGGCCCTGTCTCTCTCACATCTGCTAATCATCGACTTCAGGCTATCCTTTGGGAGGGGTGTAAACTTGAGTGAGGCAATTCCCCTGCAACCCAGAGCAATTCCTAATGAGGGACCAGCTGGAAGCCTGCAATTGGAGGATGATTGTGCTGGGCCTGAACAGGACATTGCAGTAAGCATCACCTTATCCGCTTGATGATGATTCTTCGAATACTGAGTATCTTAGCATTTTTTGAAGTGAACTCTAGAGAAGCTACAGGAGAGGTGTCAAAGTCTTTTACATTATCAGAAAAATTAAATAATGATTATGAGACTTTAATATCAATGTAAGAAAGTAGCATACATATAACTGGACTTCAGCCAGGCATTTAGCCATAATTCTCCTGAACTCTTCATGTAAATACCATTGGATAACTCACTATACAACTTTGCCCAGAGGATACAGTTAACTGATTTGGTGAATGCCCTCAGGATTTAATTCTCAATATTGTCATGCCATCATTTTCATCAGCGTCTTGAATGGAGACTTGCTCTCAAAGGAACAAAATCAGGATCAGCCTAGCAGGGTAAAAAACGATACAATAGTGCATTTTTTTCAGAACTTGAGTTACACAGATATGAGAAAGGAAAGCTTAGACTTCAGAGCAGCATACAGTTTGGTCAACTGCTCAGTGGGAGCTAATAGAGTCATGTGATTCTATTCTGAGATTGTGTCCTTCAGGAATATAAAGTAATTATCAGTGTCCTGGGTTAGCAGCAAAGCATTTTTTTTTTATTTTGTGAACCAATGGTATTTAGATATTTAACTAAAATTACTCTGGAAAGTACAGGACAGTGATTCTTAAACTTTTTTTTTTTATCTCCAGAGAACTTTATAAAGATCTTACAGATTATGGAAAACCCAAGAAAGCTATTTTTATGTGGGTTATGACTCTCAACAAGAAATTAAAACTAGGGAATTTAAAAATGTTTATTAATGAATTAAAATTGCAATTATAAAACTATTGCATTTGAACATAATTAGAGTACTTTAAAGAAAATATTTCTTTTTCCAAATGTTAGGAGAAAGAGTTGCATGGTTTATATTTTTAAAAGCTCTTGAATATATATGTTTAATGGAAAACATTTCTAATTTAGATCTGCTTCTGTGTTCCCTCTATTGCAATATGTTTAAGTAGAGTCAGTATATGAAGAAAATCTAGTCTCATACATATCTGTAATAGGAAAAGGAAAATATACATAGTCCTTACAAAAATTTATGATGTTTTTCATTGGTACCATACCCAAATTTAATCAGAGGCTAAAAAATAAAGAATCCAAAGTCTTTTTTTTGTGTGTGTGTGATTTTTGGGTCACACCCGGCAGTGCTCAGGGGTTACTCCTGGCTCCATGCTCAAAAATTGCTCCTGGCAGGCACGGGGGACCATATGGGGCACCGGGATTTGAACCGATGACCTTTTGCATGAAAGGCAAATGCCTTACCTCCATGCTATCTACTGGGCCCCTAGAATCCAAATTCTAACAATAAATTTCTCATACTCTATTGTTTCAAAATGTATATGTGTCTATCTGCTAGAGAGCTAATATAGCAGATAATGAATGCACTTTCATTGGCACATAGTTGACCCAGGTTTGATCTTCAGTGCCCTATATGATTTCCTGAGAAGCATCAGAAATTGTCCCTGAGTCTGCTCTGAGTTTCTGGAAGTAAGCCCTGTACACTACTAGATGTGTCCCCAAATAAATATTGAAATAGTAAAATAAACTCAAATTCAGTAGTCTTTCATCTACTTTGAATGAATCCTTTACTCATATGTGTTTTTTTAACATGGTCAGTTGAAAAATACTGGTTTATACAAAACTTCCTGATATTGATAGTTAAACTTAAAAAGAATCATATTCGGAGCCGGAGAGATAGCATGGAGGTAAGGCATTTGCCTTGCATGCGGAAGGATAGTAGTTAGAATCCCAACATCCCATATGGAATACTAAGCCTGCCAGGAGCGATTTCTGAGTGTAGAGCCAGGAGTAACCCCTGAGCACAGCTGGATGTGACCCAAAAAACCAAAAAAAAAAAAAAAAAAAAAGAAAGAAATCATATTCATTGAGACTGGAGAAGCAACTCTGAACTGTAGGCTGAGCTTTGCATGAGCATAGCCCAAGTTAGATTCTCACATGGTCTCCAGGGACTGCTGGGAGCATTGAGTGTTGAATGAGGATAACTTATGGGCTCAGCCCAGTGTCTTTAAGTGCCAGAATGTAGTCTTGCTCACAGTGCAGGATGAAATATGAAACAGTGTCACATTTGCTCCCACATTCAAATTGCACAATCCAATTTTTGGAGCCATGGGGTTATAGCTCAGTGGTAGAGACCTGATCTACTGGAGTGTGGGGCCTCCTGGTTGAACCCATGTTACCAAGTTGAGTTCCAGTCTCACTGTAATAATGCCCATGCCAAAACCCTGCACACATGCCACAACCATGCACAAGTCCTGCAACCAGGTGTTTGAGCTTCCCCCAACACTCGAACAACAAAGGGAAGAGAAAGGGAAAACCCTCACTTTTATGAAAGCCCATTGACAACAAATCCCAGTGTTCAATAAAAAAGCAAGTTCACTTTGTTCATTTCTAAAGTGTCTGTTAAGTCCCCAAGTCGAAGTACTTTAGTTTGTCATGTTTTCTAATATACACGGTATTTCTGGAGCAGGGGGCTGCATCTGCGAGTCCCTCTGTCTCGTAAACATCTGGAGATACACAAACATGCAGTATCTGTTTTCACCCCCTAAAATATAAAAAAAGATGTCTAGTTGATATTGGTTCTATAGGAAAATGATAATTTTACTGCTCTATCAAGGCCATTAGGTGAAACTGGCTTGTCCTAATTATCCTAATTGTTGGTGCAAGGTAGCGAGGAAAACAGTGACACCCAGGTATCAGCAGTGTACCCATCTCTGCTTCCCAGCCTCAGTGCAGATGCTAGCACAGTGAAAAGGCCAAAGCAAATATCTAGATTTTATTATGAAAGCACTTTTGACCTTATAGATCCCCTGCCACCCCCATCTGCCCTCCCTCACTCCACCAACACACACACAGTATGGCAAAGCGTTGCTGGAGCCAGTAGAACCAATAAGCTGAAGAGCTAATGGTTCTTCTAATGGACCTGTGCTTTTTTTGTTCTTGGATTCTTGATAATGAGGTGAAATTGCACTGCAGCTAATGAGAGAGAGTACCTAAGTGGAGAGAAGCCAAGCAACATGATTTCAGCATCTGTATATCTATATAATATTTAAAGGCCAGAGCACATAGTACAGTAACCAGGATGCTTCAACATACCCAACCTGGTTCAATCCCCAGCATACCACATGGTCCCCAGAGCCTGCTAGGAGTGATCTCTGAACCCAGAGCCAAGAGTAAGCCCTGAGAACAGCCACATGTGGTTAAAAAAAAAAACCTGCTGTCATAGATTGATCATAACACCTTGTTGCTTATTACTGGGGAGAATTTTTTACAGAACCGAAATTTTATTATGGCAAAATCTAGGTGAAGATAAAATACTTTTGAACTTTAAAATTGGATTCAAATAGTTTCTAATGGGACCCGGGAGATAGCATGGAAGGTAAGGCGCTTGCCTTTCATGCAAAAAGGTCATTGGTTCGAATGCTGGTGCCCCATATGGTCCCCCGTGCCTGCCAGGAGCAATTTCTGAGCATGGAGCCAGGAGTAACCCCTGAGCACTGCCGGGTGTGACCCAAAAACCAAAAACCAAAATAACAAAAAACAATAAAACAAAAACAAATAGTTTCTAATGAAATATACATACATTTGGATAAGAGGATAATGTAATACAGCATATTTAGTGTGTTTTTGTTAAAAATAAAAATGAAAGAAAACAGGAACTGAATAAACGGGACATAGAATAACATTCCTCAACCTCTTACAACTGCATATTGGCTCCAACCCTGCATGCAGGTCCATGGACCATTAGTTATAAAGCACCAAGAGACCAGAAGTTCAACCTTTCTACACCTGAGGACCAGCACTGGTCTGTGGTTTGGTGGTTGAAGATCACTGACCTAGAAGAAGACTTATGGACAGTTCATAATGAGTGGTATTTTTGTTGTTGTTTGTTTTGCTTATTTCTGTTTTCTGACTTCTAGCAAGGAATAGATACCACTTTTGTGACAAAACTAAAATAAGGCTTGTTTACATCATCATCATCATCATTATCATTATCATTGGATTTTGGGCCATACCAGAGAATGTGCAGGGCTTATTCCTGGTTCTGTACTCAGGCGTCACTCCTGACAGGTTCAGGAATCATATTAAACCTGGATTGTTGACTGCTTGCAAAGCCAGTACCCTACCACTCACTATATCTCTATTAAAGTTCTTTTTTTTTTTTTTTTTTTTTTTTTGGTTTTTGGGCCATACCCGGCGGTGCTCAGGGGTTACTCGTGGCTATCTGCTCAGAAATAGCTCATGGCAGGCACAGGGACCATCTGGGATGCCAGGATTCAAACCAACCACCTTGCAAGGCAAACACCGCTGTGCTCTCTCTCCAGCCCCCTATTAAAATTCTTAAAGAAAGGCAAACTCTAATTATATCAGAAATTCAGAGTAAGATACAGATTGCTGTAACCGAGAAATGATATAATGTGCACTTTCTCAGACTAAAAAGAATTTCCAAATTGCAGAATTTACTATTAATTTCAATTTTATAGCTATGAATTTGGGCCTTCTAGAAAAGTTATAGTTAATTGTATGCTGTTGTAGATAGTGCAGACAACATCTCATTATTTTATGTTTAGTATTTTTTTTTTGAAGTGGGGTCATTTGCTATCAGCACTCTGAGGAACAAAATCTGGCCTATTCCATAGATAATGTTAACTTTTCTTTGCCTGCACTGATTGCTGGTAGATGATCAAATCAATGTCAGGTTACTTCTGTATAGTGAAGCACAGTAGTACAACAGACAACTTTCTCAGAAACACCTTTGGTGCTTGCTGCATGGAAGGCAGTGCAGGGAGAGGAGAGCAGAGTGCACGCTGCATGGCCTTGGACCAGTCCCTCCAAACTCCCAGTCTGCTTCCTTCTAGTAAAATGAGGAAGTCGAACTAGATTGTATCTAAGGTTGCTTTCCCTTCTCAGATTTCCCCTTGACAACTGACGGAACTTGGCGTTTCCCCCCAATAACCCAACCATGTTAACCAGTTCAAATGTCTGTAGAAAAGATGGACTTTGCTTATTCAAGTGTGTATATCAATGAATATTTATGTGGGGAGGTGTTGAGGATAAGGCATAACTAGCTGTGTCCACGGCTTCTCTTGGCTCTCTGCTCAGGGATTATTCCTGATAGTTTCAAGGGACCTTATGTGATTCCAGGGAACAAACTCAAATTGAATGTGCGCAAGTGTAGTGCCTTACCTGCTGTAGTCTCTCTCTGGCTTCATATTAATGAATATTTTAATATCACAGTATAGAAATTTGCTAGAACTTAGTGCCTTTACTTTCTGTGATAATTACCTTTTTATATTAAATGCTACAAGAATATAGTATCAGGTTTGAAAATTAGATTATCTTATTGAACAATTATTGCTTATTTTGTTGCTTTTATATCAGATTAACCTTCTTGGTTGCTAAATTAATAAATGGCTGCAAATACCTAGCTCCTATGGTAATGAGCTTGATACTACATGCTAATTTGTGCATTTTTCCCCTGAGTAATTTGATTATCTCTTTGGCCTCCCCAAATCCTGTTCAAAGTGCTATAGGTAGACAATATTATCTCTACACAAATGACTCTGAGAATTAGAATTAGTGTCAAGGTTACCTGAGTAACTAGAAGTTTAATCTAGGCCCACTTTACCTGATTTCTAAGAGCATACACTTAATGCTTAGTATACTCTGTCATCTTTTAATCCTTTGTTCTTTTAAACTTTTTAAAATACTAAAGGCACATAGGTCTGTGTCTATAAAAATAGATCTTTCATGTTGAAAATATTTGCCAGTTATATAGATAGAAAAATTCTTTAGAAGCATCATATTTTTCAATTGCTAATAGTCCAGAACAGAGAAACCATTAAGGAACTTACTTCTTTATGGTCATAATTTTAGTTTTGGGTCACACCCAGCAGCACTCGGGGGTTACTCATGGCTCTGCGCTCAGAAATCACTTCTGGCAGGCTCTGGGGACCAAATGGGGTGCCATTGGTCTCCTGGATCAGCTGCATGCAAGGCAAACACCCTACTACTATGCTTTCTCTCTGGCCCCATATGATCATAATTTTAATTTTGCTTTCGAGAGCCACATCTAGCAGTGCTCAGAGCTTACTCCTGGTTTTATGCTCAGGGATCATTCCTGGAGGTGCTTGGGGAACTGTTTGTGGTACCAACGGTCTCCTTGGGGGTTGATCACATGTTGGGAGATTCCTTACCCACTGTGACTGAGG
>PVKC010004053.1:26076-36945 GCA_004027635.1 Crocidura indochinensis | reverse complement strand
TGTTAAATCCAGTGAAACACAGTGTGTGATTAGGAATGTGGAGAACAATGAGTGTAAATGTAGGGTGCTGATGTTTTGAGGGGTAAAAGTTGAGGGGGGCTAGCGCCCCCGCACGGTTCGGGACATATAGACTGGTATGAAAATGCCAGTGACAGCCTGAGTACACTTGAACAACTATCTGCCACCCCCCTTTAAGCTTTGACAAGTGTAAAAAGGACTATGACAAATATGGAGGTTTGAGAAGACAATTGCTGGCCTAGACTCCTGTTCCCAGGAAGGAAGGAGCCGGCCTGGAAGTGGGGAAAACCCTGGGTGCACCATAAGCTCCTCCAAGGATCCCACCTGGAGACCCCGAGGAAAGAGGAGAGGGGGGCAGGGGGACCCAGTCCCTACCCCCCTACCCTGAGCGGGCTGAGAGGGCCCAGCACATACGGAGGTCTGCCAGAGGCCCAGGCCTGAGTCGAACTCATCTAACTTTTAATGTTTTCATACAAATGAATCTTTTTAAAATCTAACTTTAATTACTCACATGATTAAAACATCTAGAATGTTGCAAAAGACATACCATTGTTTATGTTATGATGCCCTTTTCTCTGACTTCATTGGAGACAAGAGAAGTACTTAGTAAGAAACATTGGCCAAAGATATTCAAAACTAAGATGAAAGTTGATACAGGGTAAAATAGAAAAAGAAAATAATATAGAATGACTCACTCTGTACTTACAGTTGGACCTGATTTAGAAAACACATCAGTCTTCAACAAAATATGGATTATAAAGTATTACCTGTAGGGGCCCGGGAGATAGCATGGAGGTAAGGTGTTTGCCTTTCATGCAAAAGGTTATCAGTTCAAATGCCGGTGCCCCATATGGTCCCCCATGCCTGCCAGGAGCAATTTCTGAGCATGGAGCCAGGAGTAACCCCTGAGCACTGCTGGGTGTGACCCAAAAACCAAAAAAAAAAAAAAAAAAAAAAAAGTATTACCTGTAAAAGAATGCACTCAGAAATTCTACTGCTTTGCTCTTTTCTCACTCAATTAATTTGTAATTAATGCACAAATCAACCCACTTTTCTTTTTAACCCTGACCTCTCTCCAGAGGTTTACTTAAAAAAAATGTCATTCTTTGTCACTTTAGGTAGTCTTTACAGCATTATGCTAGCATGGAAAGCATTTATAGTAAAAACTAGTTTTTTTAAAAACGTATGGCTTTCTGTAATGATCTATTGTCATCTTAGTGTGAGAAGCAATCTATATCAATAAGGAAACCACTTACATGTCTTGCAGATTCTTCAAGATATTGAGTTTATCAGTATACAGAACAGATTTGACACTGCTCAATGCAAGTGGTTGAAACATTTGGCTAATCAGGGTGGAACCCATAGGAAAATCAAGTATAAAACTAACAACAAGGGTCTCTAGTAACTTACTGGTCTTAACATTTATCCTACAGTTAAAAAACAATTAAAGGGTTAAATTGGGATTCCATGGCAGCACCTTTACTTAAACTTTCTAAAATTATACTTCCTCAAGAAGCAGTTTCTGCTGACTTCCTTGTTTGTTAAGGGTTTACTTGTTCTCAGACTGCAGACATGAGTCATCTTGTCTCATGCCTCACCCACCCCCATCGTATCTAATTAAACACCAAGATGAAGTTGTTTGTTTTTTAGCAGTGCTTTTTTTTTTTTTGCAGATCTGTGCTGATTTCTTTTTATCACTGCTTCATTTCTAATTTGCCTTTAGCCTCATGTGTGGTTCCCTGATTCTAGTTCCTTGACTTTCAAACAATCCATCTGGCAGGTATATTCCACATTAGCATGAACTCTGATTTGATTGGCTTGGTATTCTTTTCAAATACATTGTGTACTAAACATATCTTTTCACCTACTTCCAAATGTATCCCAAACTTCTTTTTTTTTTGTTTTATGCCCTATCTCCCTGTGTACCAGCTACACTGACAATAATTTTTCTCTCTACAATATTATCTTACCTGTTCTCTATTTCTTTCCTGTGATATTTTTCCTTTTCCTCATCTCACAGTGTGCACACCTACACACAAACAGAAGAACACAATGCCTAAATCCCCCATGTTTGCAAGAAAGAACCATGTCTTATTTGTCTTCTTGTGTGTCTCCATGTCTAACATGATGTCTTCACAAAGTGGGTGTTCAGGAACCATTGTTTTGGTAAATAAATGAGAAAACAAAATGATTGTAGCAGATATTTTGTTTTCCAACAGTGCTTTTCAAGAATGACACAAAATTGCTTGTGAAGCTTATTCAAATTTTTTCATCCAAAGAACTGGTCTTCAGGCTAAAAAGGTAATCCAAAGGACTGGAGTGTATGCCTTGCATGCAGAGAACATAAATTCAATCCCTAGCACTACTTGATCTAGCTCTGGAGACATCCAGAGTCACTGGACTTAAAGTGGCCCTGCATGAACAAGGTCAAACATTATTGTCCTATCAGCTGTGCTGAATATCCCCACCTTTGGGAGCCCTGAGCATAACTAGGGAGTCCTCCCCCGCAAAGAAAAAGTTTGACCTGCGGGATAGAATAATAGGACAGTGGGTAAGGTTCTTGCCTCGCATATGGACAACCTGATTTAAATCCCTATTTAAATCATATGGTCTTTTGAGACCACAAGGAGTAAACTCTCAGCATCACCAGTGTAGCCCAAAAGAAATAAAAAAAACTTTGTCTGAGACATATATGTGTGTGTATGTGTGTGTACATTGTCTCAGACAAGGATTTTTATATGTGTGTGTGTATACTTCACATTGCTTTATCTTGTTTTGTATGAGGGGATGGGGGCTATCCAGTGAAGTGGGGAGTCAGCAGAACTATGGCCAGCAACACTCCAGAAGTCATGCATTGCAAGGATCAAACTTACAACCCTGTATATGCCAAGCATGCACTCCTATACAGTTTCTCGAGCCTCAAGAATGGAGATTAAGTAGTTTTTAAAACAAAAAATAAATTAGATAGTAGTAAAGGAGTTTAAGGTTCTTGACTTGCATATGATTAACTTAGTTTTCATCTACACCACCACATATGGTCAGTCAATCTCCACCAGGAGTGTTCCCTTAACTCAGAGCCACCTTAGTCCTAAGCACAACCATTGTGAACCAACTCCAGCTCCATAAAAATATAAGAAATCTTAACACAAGTACTAAAGAACAGATGACTGAATAAAGAAGCTAAGGTGCATATGGAATACTATTCGACTGTAAAATAAAATAAAAGTCATGCAATTTGCAGGTACATGGATGCATTTGAAGAACATCATGTTAAATGAATTAGCCAGAGGAAAGGGGCAAGCATAGTAGGATCTCTCTCATGTGTGTTTAAATGTTAAACACACATCTCTCTTAAGTTTTTAAATGTTAAAAACTTTTAACATTGTCAGGATAGTTGTTAGTGTACATATTTCTCTAACTGTACTCACCACTCTGTGTTGAGCTTCATGTTGTGAGCTGGTACTTCTGGCCCTCTTCTCTGGGTATTATAACAATAAGGTCCTTTATTATTATTTTTTTTTTGGTTTTTGGGCCACACCCGGTGATGCTCAGTGGTTACTCCTGGCTATCTGCTCAGAAATAGCTCCTGGCAGGCACGGGGGACCATATGGGACACCAGGATTCGAACCAACCACCTTAGGTCCTGGATCGGCTGCTTGCAAGCCAAACACCGCTGTGCTATCTCTCCGGGCCCAAGGTCCTTTATTTTTCTTAAAACCCGTAGATCAGTGAGATATTCTATGTGTGTGTCTCTCTCCCTCTGGTTTATTTCACTAAGCATAACAGTTTACATGTACATTCATGTATAGGAAAATTTCATGACTTTATCCTGACTGCTGCATGATATTCCATTGTATTTATGTATAACAGTTTTTTTATTTATTTAGAATATTTTATTTGAACACCTCGGCTACTTATATGATTGTGGTTGGGTTTCAGTCATATAAGAGGACACCCCCCATCACCAGTGCAACATTCCCACCACCAATGTCCAAAAAAAACCTCCTCCCCACCCGGCCCCCACCTGTACTCACAGACTTTCTATTTCTCTCATACATTCTCATTGTTAGGATAGTTCACAATGTATTTATTTCTCTAACTAAACTCATCACTCTTTGTGATGAGCTTCATGAAATGGGCTGTAACTTCCAGCCCTCCTCTCTTTTGTCTCTGAAAATTATTGCAAGAATGTCTTTCATTTTTCTTAAAAATCATAGATGAGTGAGACCATTCTGCATCTTTCTCTCTCTCTCTCTCTCTCTCTCTCTCACACACACACACACACACACTAATCTCACTCAGCATAATAGATTCCATGTACATCCATATATAGGAAAATTTCATGACTTCATCTCTCCTGATGGCTACATTGTACTCTATTGTGTATATATACCACAGTTTATTTAGCCATTCATCTGTTGAAGGGCATCTTGGTTGTTTCCAGAGTCTGACTATTGATAATAGCGCTGCAATAAATATAGGTGTGAGGAAGGGATTTTTGTATTGTATTTTTGTGTTCCTAGGGTGGTATAGCTGGATCATATGGGAGCTCAATTTCCAGGTTTTGGAGGAATCTCCATATCGCTTTCCATAAAGGTTGAACTAAACGGCATTCTCACCAGTAGTGGATCAGAGTTCCTTTCTCTCCACATCCCCACCAACACTGCTTGTTCTCATTATTTGTGATGTCTGCCAATCTCTGTGGTGTGAGGTGGTACCTCATAGTCGTTTTGATTTGCATCTCCCTGATGATTAGGATGTGGAGCATTTTTTCGTATCACAGTTTCTTTAGTCATTCATCCTTTGAGGAGCATCTGGGTAGTGTACAGAGTCTGGCTATTGTAAATAGTTCTGCAATGAATATAAGTATGCAGAAGGCCTTTTTGTATTGTGTTTTGTGTTCCTAGGGCATATCCCTAGGAGTGGTATAGTTATATCATCTGGGGTCTCAATTTCCAGTTTTTTGAGGAACCTCCATGTTGTTTTCTATAAAGGCTTGACTAGAGAGCATTCCCACCAGTAATGAATGAGAGTTCCTTTCTACCCACTTCCCCACAAGCACTGATGATTCTTGTTCTTTGTGATGTGTGCCAATCTCTGTGGCGTGTGATAGTACCACATTGTTGTTTTGATTTGCATCTCCCTGATGATTGGTGATGTGAAGATGGGGAACTTCTGTGTTGGGAATGTTGCATTGGTGAATGGGGATGTTCTTTTTATGACCGAAACCCAACTACACTCAGGTGTGTAATCACTGTGTTTAAATAAAAATATTATTTAAAAAAAGCCTGCCAGGAGCGATTTATGAGCGAATAACCAGGAGTAACCCCTGAGTGTCACTGGGTGTGCCCCCCCAAAAAAAAACTTTTAAAGGGAATGATAAAACACCAAAAATAATAAAAGCAAAGAGCAATAGAAAAAAATGTTCTTCATGCCTAGATATTTGAAAACCTTCCCACCAAAAGGCGCCAGCAAATTGTTTTTACTTATTTCTTCTCTGTTTTCCCTTTTATTTGTCTCTTTCTCTCCAAATGTATTTACTTATCTTTTTTTAAATTAATATATTTATTTAAAAACCTTGATTACAAACATGATTGTGGTTGGGTTTCAGTCATGTAAAGAACACCCCCTTTACCTGTGCAACATTCCCATCACCAATATAAGATTACAGGGGTAACAGAATCACTCTAAACTATTTGCTTAAGTTCATATAGCCATAGTTAATAAAAAATGATGAGTAGATAATGCACTACACTTTATATGTTTGATTAATAACTTAAAATATAAAAACCGTGTGTAAAATTCTTAGTATTATTATCGAAAAAAATTGAGATATAAAAAGAAAAACTAAAGGCACCATATAATTATTTCATGTTTTCCCCTCTTATTTTGTTATTCATCATTTTAACCGTTAAACCAGTTTACCCTTGAGTTCAGATTCTCCTAAATCAAATCATTATTTCATTAACTTGTGGGAGTTTGTTGAGCCAAAGAACATAACCATGGTTAAGGCCCAAGCTGATATTTTTCATCAGTTACATTATACATTGGTGGTTTTAATAAATGGCCATAATAGCTAAGGGGAGAGAAAAGAATTATCTTCAGAATCCATACTCGGGGAATTCTACGAGGAAAACATAATCACTAGAAATTGGCTGGCATATTGAACCTGGTGTGTTAAGAAAAGTCATGGGACTTTTAATGATAGAAAATGGTTCAGACCTAAGGTTTATACTTCATCAAGTAAAAATAAATCCTGCAAGCAAAATACTCTAATGAAGTAATTTCTTACTTTTGGTTTCATATTAGTCATTTTTACTTAAAAATATATTGTTGTGTTCTAAATTATGCTATTTCCACTTTCTTTGTATGTATGTATGCACATATCAATATTAATAAGACGTAATTTGAAAATATTTGGAAACCCATACATGGGAAATCATCATTAACATCATTGGAAATCACAATACCTCTATTTCCCAAAATAATTGCTTTAAAAATAATAAGAAAACATTCACAGGTTCAAAAATACGTTTAATTCCTTCATTAAATCAGCCAACATATATTTACTGACTACTGACTATGTGCTGTTCATTTATTCATTCAGATACTAAAGATAGACAGAATGTGTGTCTGCTCATAGTTTAGAGATCGTGAAAAATATCAAAAGATTACATAAATATATAAATACACAAATATATCATTATGATATAATTCACAAAAGAGGCAATACATCACAAGGTTAAAAGTAGATGATGTGAAATTAACAGTTTCCCAAGTTATTTGTCCTATTACCTCTTTTTCAAAAAAAATTATCTTCCTTAAGTGAAAAATCATATAGCACTTGCAGTGTACCTAAGTAATCAACCCTTATCATCCCAGTTCCCCCAGCCAAGGGTAATGGAGATGTTATTGCCATTTTTGCAATTCTGAATTTGAATCAAGTTTTTAAGATGCTGAAAGTTCATACTATTATTGATTCTCCTTTCTTCCTAAATTTGTGTTCTCTCTTTCTCTCTCCCTCTCTGCCCTCCTTCTTTGCAATGCCCATCAAAGAATGTTCATATTATTTATCCTAGTAAATTTGTATCGTAAGGTTGCACATTAGTATAATAGAGTGCCTTAACAAAATGCTACCAAATAGGGGTCCAGAGGCTGGAAATTAAAGATCAAGATACTAGTAGGTTGAGTTTAACTAAATCTCTTTCTTTAATTTGTTATTTCCACTTGTTTTTTCCTCTGTACAAGTTAACCCTATTATTTCTCTAGATCTAGTCATGATGAATTAGTACTCACTCTAAAGACCTCACTTAAATTTAGTCACCTTTATCAAACTAAAGCTCCAAAAAAATTATATTTTGAGACAGTGAGATTATTATTTCAAAAAGTTAGGGTGACAAAATTGAGTCTATAATGAAATGTTAGAATTTCTATATGTGGTTGAGTCAATTATGTGTAGTACAACTTCAGAAGGTATAACCCACATCACCATTGTTATAAATCTGTGTAACTTATTATTGAAATGTTTTGTTTGTTTTGGGACCACACCCAGCTATGCTCAGGCATTACTACTGGCTCTACACTCAGAAATCGCTCCTGACAGGTGCAGAAAATCGAACCCAGGACTGTCCTGGATAGGACTACGTGCAAAGCAAATGCCCTACAACTGTACTATCTTTCCGGCTCCCATTGAAACTTTTCCTGCAGTAAATTTTGTAAAATTTTATTTACTCTGACTTGATTCACAAAGGACTTTTTAGAATACCATTGTTGCTTTGTGCTTGTAAATTTTTCCACACACAGATTTCTACCAATCTATCTCTGCACCTTCTTCCACTCATTCTTCATGTGAAACATGGTGTGTTGTGAACTAATTTTAAATGAGTAAATGAAAGATTCGTTGAAAATCTGATATCCCATGCATATGGTAGAAAAGCAATCATATGGGGTTGGATCAAATAGGCATTTCCTAGACTAGATGACCTGGATTAAACACAACATATCATTGAGAAGCTTATTTATTGAACATATATATATATGCTCCTGTAAAAGATTAAAAAATGATAAATTTTAAAATTTTAATAACCCAATGTACTAGAATGCCTAATTATAAAGTGCCTTGCATAAGTAAAAAGGTTGATCTTTTATAGCTGTCTGGATCTCAAGATTTCATGGATTCCCAGCTTCAAGTTGAGGAAGAAAAGGTGAAAGCCACCCTGATAACTATTTAAGTGACTCCCAAGATGACTTAGTTATGATCTGCTACATTCCACATGCCTGACAAGGTTCCTACATGAAGCAGATATCTTTGACTTTATAAAACAATGACTTGTTAAAAGCATGAAGGCTAGAGGGAAGAGTGCCAGTTTACTTAGGAGAGTAGAGTTCTCAACTCACTAGACTCTTACCTATCCAATGTGATATATTACTTCTAGTGAATACAAAAATACTTACTGAGTTTCTATCAAGTAAAATAAGCATAAAACATACTGATATAATTTTTACCATTGTTCCTTATGGGAAGATATTTTCTCTATATATATAATAAACTCCTTCAGTTATGAGAAAGATTGTGGGATTAAAGTGCTTGCTGTTGAAGTCTGGAGATAAACGTTGGCAATGAACAACATTGCATACTGCCAAAATAGTATCTTTATTGGGTATATTTATCACAATTTTGAATGTCCATATAAATCTATAATAAGAAAAAGAGTGGTTGTCCTAGAAAATGAAGCTTGTTTTCTGAAGTAAGTGAAATTGAGCAAAGTGCCTGCCACCTTGTAAATGCTCTATAAAAGTTTCTTCCCTTTCTCAATAGTTCTAGATCACCTTTGCTTCAATGGTGACAAATCACCCATGGTCTCCCTGTAGTTCATACTACAGATAAAAACTTTCCCTGAAAGGAAAAAAATATATCCAATCCCTATATGTATTTTCCATCCTGATACTGCCAGTGGTGGCAGTTGTCTCTTGCAATGGTCTTTTAGCAATTATCTCTAGAAGACACTTTACATCTTGGTCTCTGTTTTTAATAAATTCTAATATTACAAATTACAAAGTATCTAAGAAATGCTGGAGACTATTAAAAGAAGACATATCATTTACTATCCATTTTGGATGAGCTCCTCTAACATTTGTTTCAAAATAATGTAGCTTTATTTTCAATTACAATAAATTTATGAGTCTCATTATAAAGTAATTCTGTAGGAGATGAGGGATTAGAGAATAGAGTGATTAAATCTTCAGAGGAAAACCACAATAACCTTCAAAGAATAAAAGATACAAATAAGATGTTGCATTTACTATATATCCAATAGTTTGTTTTAAAAGATACAGTGCTATCCACCTACTAATCAGTCTCCTTGAATTTGTTTTTTAAGCTCAATGTAATTTTGATTGTCTGTCTAAGTTTAAATAAATCATGACATGATCCTGAGAACTTGGCAAGAACATCAATGAATTTACATCTGGCATCACACACCAGCTGCATGTTGAGGGAATGAAAAGCTTTTCTATTTCTTTACCTTGCTTCATTAGTGAATATGTGGTGATGCATGCATTACCACGTGTGTACAGGCTCAACGTCCCATATGGAGAGGCATCCAGAAATGTCACAAAGCACATGTATCATTTGCAGTGATACAAACCTTCAAAGTGACATGATATTTTTACTAAAATGTTTTTATCTATAACTGGGCATGCTTTTTATCAATATAGCTATATGGTGAATGTATATTGATAGAACCTGTTGCAAAAAAACACTAATGGAGAAATAACTTTAGCTGTCACACTTGAACATATGTACAGTATGGTATCCATCTTCAACTCATCATACAGTGAAAAAACAATAACTTTCTTGCCAAATCTATGTCCAACGTATTTTCAACTAAGTTCCTGACAACTATACCAAGTACTGAAAAAAATATCTGTACTGTGAGCTTTATGGTTATATAATTAAAGAAATCTTTTGCGTCTTCCATTTCATCACTGTTATTTGCCTTCTATTTGTCTATTAGATGTTTAAATAAAAAGTTACCTCTTAATATTAGTTTTATGGCTGTGTAATAGGATAACCCTCAATTTGGAGTAAGTGAGAAAGGAATAGGTGGCCTCAGCAATCTTCAGCCAATCCGAATTGAAAACAAGGATATATGAGATTATTCAAGGATAGAATGATACTCAGACCATAAAATACCATGATACTCAGGCTACCCCCAATAGATGTAGGGGCCTCCACTGCTATAGCCTGTGATTCTCAGGGACCATGCAGTGCCATAAATTAAAACTTAATAGGAAGCATGATAACTATGTGTCCTTACTACCCTACTATCTCCTGGTTTTCTACCTCCACATGCTAATTACTTAAAACAACGCTATTTTGAGCTGGAGGCTGGTTCTAGCTGGCATAGGGTTTGGGGAGACCCCATGTGGCAAGCCTTCTCCCTAACTTAGGTGCGCTGGGAGCCTTGAAGGCCCCCAGCCGTCCCCTCTTCTGCCCCCGGCCTCTAGGGCTTCCTGGCGTGGCAGCCTAGGCGGCCAGAAATGGTGGTTCCTAACTTGGGGTGTACTGAGATTTGCTTGGTTGCACTAAGTTTGTCAATGGCAATTTCTGACCAGTCTACATGTGGAAAACCGTGCAGGGGCACTAGCCCCCATAGCATATATTATATATCTTAAGATATATAATATATATATCTTAATATATGGCATTCCATATATTAAGAGTATTCCCTATCCTCATGTTATGTTTTGCATATTCAGAATGTCCATTTTGTATTTTGCCCTTTCCCACACCCCTACAAAGCTCATTTTTTCTCCTTAACTCTCTCACCCCCCCCAAACATCACTAAC
>PVKC010004053.1:0-25976 GCA_004027635.1 Crocidura indochinensis | reverse complement strand
CCTCATGTTATGTTTTGCATATTCAGAATGTCCATTTTGTATTTTGCCCTTTCCCACACCCCTACAAAGCTCATTTTTTCTCCTTAACTCTCTCACCCCCCCCAAACATCACTAACCCACATCACTCTTTTTAACTTCAGTACTGCACAATTCTAATCACAGACCAAAGCCGTGTATTAGTGTAATAACCCCCAACTATTTCAAAAGACATAAAAATGGACCCGTATTTCTTTTGAATATTTTTATGTGTTTTTTCTCTGACAGCTATAAGCCTTACTAAATATTCTCTAATACAGTGATGATTCTGACCACTTTTTATCTTCTCTTTATGAGCTGTTCAATAAGGAATTTTGGTGAAAGAGTCCCCCGGTTTAATGCTTTTGATTGAACCATGTCATGGGGATTGTTGGACTTGTTCTTATGGCCCCCATATGCACCAATAACACCACGTGGCATTGTTCCTTCTTTGCATAGGCACATTAAAACGGGAAAATACTATACATACAAATAAGATCTTATCTAATAGAGATTGGAACACACAAATCTTGAAATTCAAAGGGACCTTACACCCTGAACATTGACATAACGACCTGGCACAGGCCTCTGAAGAATGGGCATTTTTCCATTCATCCCTGAACCAGGGAAGCCATCCATGAAACATTCAAGTTTGTCTATAACATCACCTGGAAGCAATCCTCTACCACGGAAGACCCTACCACTGCTCAGACATAGATCTGCTGAAAAGAAACTTCCCTTAACACTGAGAAGACTTAACAACAACAACGACCTGCTTACAGGACAGGGCTCTCTGCATTGCCCTTTAATTGTGAGGTGAAACAAGAGGATGCTCCACATCCTGACTTCAATGTAGGATATGCAGATCCCAGGATCTTTAATACAGAAACATGATACCAACAACAGAGACTGTGTGAAAAATAAAAGTGTGTTGGCACTACAGACAATGTCTTGCATTGAACGATCTAGCATGCCTGGAGCCTAGAGTTGATCTTATGTCAGGAAACTTCAGGGGTAGAGTCTTTTTGTATTTAGGCCAAGGTTATTCCTTTCCATGCCCCTCATATTTTGGTGGGCCTATGCAAACAACAGTTGCCACTCTAACACTATTTTTACTATGCTTCTTTGACTCTAATCCTTAAAAAAAAAGCCTACTTAAACTTTTGAGGTTAACTTAAACTAATATGCATGTACATGGAAATGTAAAAAAATACTATACCTCTAATATTTAAGGAGTTACTTAAGTTTTATGGCTTTAGATTACTTTGTATGCTGCTAAGAAATATTATAATGTATTACAATCTGGGGACTCTAGGGACAAAGTAATAGTACATGGATTCTGTTCTATTTATCTTAATGTTCTTTGGTTGAAAGTTCAAAGTTAAGATATCAGCAAGGGGACTTCTTCTGACAATTATGTTATGGGTGATTGTCCTTCCACTGTAACTTTACCTTGTCCTCTTTCTCTGCATCTTTGTTCTCATAATTAAAAATAAAAAAAATTAAAAAAAAACAATCATTTGTTGTCTCAAGTTTTCAGTGAGTCTGGGTAAGGGAAAAGGTTTGATTTGCCAAGGCAGCTGAGGATCCTTCAATAGATCATAGCCGGATAACAGGCTGTGGCCACCTTAAGGTTTGGCAAAGATTCGAATTCTAAGGTAACTTCAATATATAACTTGAAAATTGTTGTTGACTCTTTGGTAAAAGCTATAACTCCTATTTTGTGGCTGACATTTCTAGGGACAGTTTGGAGCCAGACCTGTATGCCTTTTCCCACCCCTTTGCACTTCTGTACTTCCACAAGTCCCAGCAGCCTTGCCCATGATCCAGCACTTTCCACTGCAAGAGCTGCCAGCATCATAGACTCATCTAATTCTCAAAAGAGAGACAGGAGCATTCATGGGCATACCACCCATGATACACACCCAAACCCTTCAGAGAGAGATGAGACAAGTCCCTCACTCTGCTGAACCCCTAAGGGCTGCCTAGTTGCAAGACTTTTTCACTGATCTTTGCAGAGATTTTTAGCCACTGAAAGACTTTAAGTTTGCCTGTTTTATGTCTGACATCTCCAGAGCTGGTTTGGAGTCAGGACCCTCTGTGTTTCCAGAAGTCCGAGCAGCCACACCCATGAACCACGACTGTTGCCATATGAACTCATTAGTCCAGCTTCACAGATCTTCAAAGTCGAGGGACTGAGCTGTTATTTACATGACTGCTCCCCCCATTATTTTAATACTGACTTCCCAGTAAGAATACACCAAATTAGATGTATAATTTTTTTTTTTTGGTTTTTGGGCCACACCCGGTGACACTCAAGGGTTACTCCTGGCTATGCACTCAGAAGTCACTCCTGGCTTGGGGGACCATATGGGAAACCGGGGGATCGAACCGCGGTCTGTCCTAGGCTAGCGCAGGCAAGGCAGGCACCTTACCTTCAGTGCCACCACCCGGCCCCTAGATGTATAATTATTATAGAATCTACATAAGCTCAACAAACAGTAGCAACAGCAATATACAACTTAGTAGAGCTTTAGACAATGACATAATGACACCATTGTAAGATATAATTTTCAATTTTTCTTTTAATGCAGTTTTATTATAATTCCATTATCAATTATTTGTGCCAAGCAATATTAAGTAAATTATTTGTTCATGCCAAAGATCAGGTTGTGTAACTGGTGACAAGGGTAGAGGAAATGTTACACTGGAAGTGGGATTGATATTGGAATATTGAATGCCAGAAATATCTGGGTACTATGAATAGCTATAAACTATAATGTCTAAAATTTAAAAATCCATTTAAAAAACTTATTCTTTTGAATATGGAATTTTCTAGGATGTTTCTTGAATATCTTCATGATATAACAATTGTGTTTTTCCCAGACTTATTGATCCTCAAAATCAAGGCTGAGGTCCTGCCTTTTAGGATACAGTCCTGGAGACTCCACACAATCACTTTAACCAGGTGCTACTGGTTATATAAATAAACCAAACCTGGCACACTATGGGAAGAATGGTTTTGTTATCAGAGATGAGGATCAATCAGGTTCATGTAGAAGGCCCTTAAGCAAATTTTGTTTTCCAATATATAAGCTTCCATTATACACACACTGTTATTTGACTAAAATGTGATTTTTTTACATATTCATTTTTCTGCTTGGACTGATCATTAAAACAACATAAAGGGGGCTAGAGAGATGGTACAGGAGTTAAGGCAATTGCCTTGCATTCCACCAATCCCAATTCAAATACCCTGCATGAAAAATTGTCCCCAAGAACAGCCAAAAATAATTCCTGAGCACAGAGCCAGAAATTACTCCTAAATATAAACCCATGTGGTCCAAACTTCCACCTAAAATAAAATAAAGTGTACATATAAAAAAGTCATAAAAGCAAAAGAAAAGGTTCCTAACCATAATAAGTTATTCAATAAAAAATCAATAAGGGGAAAGGCAGACACAAGACTCAAAGAGCTGGAGCATACAGCAGGTTCAGTTCCTGACACAATAGTTCCTGCTAACCCCAAGCACTTCCAGGAGTAGGAGTAGCCCTGTGCATGGCCAGATGTGCCTCATGCAAAAAATAGAAAGGCCAGAGAAAGTGCATCAGGCAGGCTGCTTGCATTGCATCTAGCCAACCAGGGTTTGATCTCCCAACTCCATGTGGCCCACGAGGAGTGATCCCTGAATGCAGAGTCAGAAGTTAACCCTGAACACAACAGGTATGGCCCAAAAACCATCACAAAAATTATTAGATAAATTACAAACACATTCAATTTTAACTAAAGCAAAATTTTTTGTCATCTAGCTACAAAGTTTTCTGTAATGCATTTGTCATCGTAAAAAAAAAAAAAGCATCTACGGTATATCTATATCTATCTATCTAGGCAAATAGAAAAAAGTTTTATTAGCAAATTAAAAAAAAACTTAAGTTGGAAAGAAACCCACCAGCACAGGCCTCAAAAAAAGCTTCAAAAAAAGTAAATATAAGGCCAGCAGATATACATACCATCACAGCATATACATATTTTCTTGCAGTTTTTTCAGGAAAATCAGACATGATAGGCAATGACGAGAGTACACAGTTGAGGTACATAAGAAGAGCATATTTTGCTTATATAAGAAACTTTCAAGTGGCATCATCTGGGGTCTGATTTTTTATGTGGTAAAGAAGATCAAGTAAAGTAGAGCTCAAAGAGTGCCAGATTGCCCAGTCTATTCTACTGGCCCTGGCAGGTGGAAGTTTGAAGAGCTTAACAGGACAAACATGTTCTTAAAGTCCAGCTTTGGCCTAATAATTTTCGGGGGGTGGAGAGGTTTGGGCCACACCCGGTGGCGCTCAGGGGTTCCTTCTGGCTCTCTGCTCAGAAATAACTCCTGGCAGGCAAGGGGGACATATGAGATGCCAGGATTCGCACCACCTTTGGTCCTGGGTTGGCCGCTTGCAAAGCAAACACCCTACCAGTGTGCTATCTCTCTGGCCCTGGCCCAATAATATTTAACAAAATAAAACAGGGCAGCTTTTCCCAAGCTACTCTGCTTTGTTTTGATTTTGTTTTTCTTTTACTACCCTCAGGGAGTCCTTCTCAATTTTCAATGGAAAAGAAAAGAGAAAAATATTACAAAAAGCTTTGAAACATTAAACTCATTTACTTGATATATAAGTCACTGATTAAATTTAAAGAGAAACTAAAGTATTCTTAAATAAAAATAATAATATTTCTGCATGCCTAGTCTTCTGAAAGTGTTCCACTAATGATATAGTAAAGGAAGAGAATGATATACATAAGTTTTTTTAAGTCATAAAAAAATGAAATAGTCACACAGTTTATCACTAAGCTATTTGTAGAATCTCTAACTTGGCATTGAAACTTCATTCTACAACAAATATGTTTCAACACCTGTTGCTTTGAGCTACTCTAGAAAACTAAGGAACTTAGCTTTGCCTTCAAGGAATTTAGAACTTTAGGATAGTAAGGCATGATAACATATATTGTAATGCAAAATATTTTGTAACAAAATGTATTAGAGCAAGGGAACTTACATTATGAGTTAGAGGAGAAATCAAATCTAACTGAATAGCCAGCAAAGGATTGTGGAATATTGCTACTAGAGTTTATTCTTTTAAGTATTCAAAGATCTTAACAGTGGGAAATAGGGTGGTTGTGATGATCAAAGAAGCAGAAAATCAAAGGATAATTGCATGAGAAAATCATGAGGTTATTAATACACACAAAATCCTTCCTATGATTGGGATATTCTTTCATCACCTCCACATTTAAAGATAAGAAGCAATTTAGCTTCTTCTCCTCTAGTGATTAGATTCCCCCTCCTCCTATCCTTCATCCACGCAAACTTGTCTTTACCTTCTCCCAGCTTTTTGATTCACATTTTCTGAAGTTTATTTTCTGTTATTCATCAGTATTGTAAGTCCTCAAATATTATTTTTTCAACATAATTTTTATAGTATCTTAGATGAGAAAATATATAATTCTAGTAAGACCACTATCTATGTAGAAATCACACATACTCCCCAGGTCTATGTGCATTTTTCTCTGTAGAAAAATTTTTCAGTTTCTTCCCATATACCAGAGCTATATACATAAAGTTCATTCATGTATCTAAACTATCCCAATCTTGACATGCCTGTATGAGTATATCCTCTGAAGGAAATGTGTCCTTCCAGGGTTGTTACCCATCTTGTGCCCTGAGCTTCCAGAAAAAGTTCTAACTATCCAATCCTAAATGCAGTAAGAAGGTTGGAAAATGAATGAATTAATCAAGTATTATTTATATTATAATAATATGGGAACTTTTCTTAGGTTACAGATATTTTTGTATACTTTATGATTTAATTTATTTATGTCCATTATAAATGGCAAAATTTATTTTTTTAATTTTTTTTATTTTTTTTTTGGTTTTTGGGCCACACCCAGTGACGCTCAGGGGTTACTCCTGGCTATTCGCTCAGAAGTCGCTCCTGGCAGGCACGGGGACCATATGGGGAACCGGGGGATTGAACCGCGGTCCGTCCTAGGTTAGCACAGGCACCTTATCTCCAGCGCCATCGCCCGGCCCCTGCAAAATTGATTTTATTGTGTGTTATTTTATTAAAAATCAAATTTACCCAAGCCCTAACCAACATTAAATAAGAACTTCTAATTACAGCACAATGTTTTCAAGTTCTTTCTTTAACCCTATCTTCACCAGTAATGGTTTCTAAATAGGTTTTAAATTTTAGCTTTTCTGAAAAAGGCTTGGGGGATTATATCAGATTGTATTTTCCAATATGACCATAAAAATAACCTGTGCTACATTCCAGTCTATCCCCAAAGTCAGATGAGTGGTGAAGGATGCTGCTGTACAAAATCCTATAATATGGCAATGTCTTTGGAATCATGTTTTAGCAGATAGTGGGAAAGTTTTGAAATTTCTGCTAATAGAAACCCCAAAGTGCCCAGAAGAAAATAGCAGAAGCTTTAGGACCCTAAACAGGCTATCAGCCAACCAAGCAAAATAAAGGAAGGGACAGAAAAAGCAGGCAGGAAAGGGAAATTTGATATGCAGAGCTGGAAAGTTTGACAATACTGTCCCCTGTGGTAATGTGGAAAATGAGAAATGCATTGAAGGAACTCCAAGATTTAGCTAAGGAACTTTTGAGGGCAAAGCAGGGGAATTGCCACCTGGCTTCCTCTCTCTGCCTGGGATCAAAAGCAAAAGGAAAGAGTTGAGCTAAAGAATGAACTGTTAAATATAGAAGAGCCAAGACTCATTGGGTTTGGAAATAAAATTATTTCTTATTCCCAGCCTCTCCAGATATCAAATCGTTCTAAAATTAAATGTAACTTCTGGGCAGAGATGAAATCCTGTGTGCTCTTTGGAAAGTGTGGTCTAAAAATGAAACTTAGGGCATGACTGTAAAAGTCTTGGTTGCATTTTTAGAAAGATCTAAAGTGACACCACACATAAATTTCCAGTCGAAAAGCTTTTCTCATTTTTTTCTTGTTTTGTTCCAGGGAAGCTTAGCAAAGGGTGTTCAATGGGATCGGGGTTCAGTCCTAACAATTCTCAGGTCAGGCTATTAGGTCAGTGGTTCAAATTTAGGACTCAGTCAGGGCCTATGCTATAGAACCTTAACAAGTCAATTCCCAGTGGTGCTCAAGAGGCAGCAATGAGGTGGGCAGTCATCTAGCACTACACCTCTACACCTATCAGTGATCAGGAGGGGGTCATTTGGTACCAGGTGCCATGCAATGCATATGCCCTAATCACTGTACTATCTTCTCGTCCCTGGTAAGCTTTGTTCTAATTGTTTCCCCCTACCTTTGAAATTGTTCATTAAAATCCGTTGCTGCCATTTTTGTTATTATAGTTTCCAGTTCTACATACCTGCTTGTAGTGCTCACATAGATGGATGTGTTGTGCTGGATATAGCACACTCTGTGGGAGCACTAGGCTGTGCTGATGATAACTCAATGATAACCAGATGGATACAGTACCAGGCATCCATCTCACAGTCTTGTTAATGCAAGGCAAATGCATTAAGTCACATCTCTCAATATGGCAAAGCCTACTGAAAAAAATTGTTGGGGGGTTGGAAGCTAGAGAGCTTGTACAGCTGATAGGGCAATTTATCTTGCATGTAGCCAATCCTGGGTTCAACTTTCAGCAACCCATCATCCCTAGAGCACCATCGGGAGTGAGTCCTTGAGAGCAGAGCTAGGAGTATGCCCTGAGTAACACTGGGTGTGGCCAAAAAATTTGTTAGGTTAATGTCTTGCATGCAGTTGGCCTCATTTTGATTCCCAGCACCACATATGATCCCCTGAACACCTCTAGGAGTGATCTCTGATCCAGAAATAAGTCACACAACTAATAGTAAAAAGTTGATTTGGGAGATCCCCAAGAAATGTTAAACAAGATTAAATGGTTATTGGTAGGGCTGAGAGAAAGTGCAGTGGGTAGAATGTTTATGTCTTGCATACAGTCCACCAGGGTTCAATCCCAGGCATCCCATGTGGCCTGCCAGAAGTAATTTCTGAGCCCAGAACCAGGCATAACACTGAATGCTGCAGAAAGTAGGCGAAAACAAAACAAAAGCAAACAAACAAAAGGCATAAAGAAAAGTATTTCCGGGGTGGGTTTTTGTTTGGCTCTTGTTTTATTTTGCTTTGAGGAGATTGGAATTTTTTTGTTGTTTGTTTTGGACTGAGTTTTATTTGTTGTTGTTTATTTGTATGTTGGTTTTGATTTTGCTTTCTAGGCCACATCAGTTGTCCTCATAGTTTACTCCTGGCTCTGTGGTAGAAGATGTGTCTGGTGGTGTTAGGAAGAAAATGTGGGGTGCCAGAGACTGATCCCAAGATGCACACATTCAAAGCAAATACCCTACTCACTATACTATTTCTCTATCACCCCCCAAAAAGATATTTTTATAATCTTTAAGAATGCCAAGGGGGGATCTTGGTAATGGCCGCTTCCTCGAAGGCGCTGCCTCGTGGAACCTCTTAGTTTCAGTATTCTAAACTATAAAGGAACTGGGTAATTTAAGTCAGAAATTACCGGTGCACCACTTCTCTGAAAGCATCAGCTCTCAAGAGTAAGAGGACAGACAGCTCCAGAACTCATCATGACCTCAGTTTCCAACAGTGGTTCATAGTTCTCATTTCACTGCTTTCAGTGCTCCCCTTCGTTGAAACAGTGGAAGCTGGAGATGCAATCGCCCTCTTGCTGGGCGTGGTCCTCAGCATTACAGGCATATGTGCTTGTTTGGGAGTTTATGCTTGAAAGAGAAATGGACAAATATGACTGAATCAAACCTTGTTCTAAAAACCTTTGTGCTCTTAGGGTAAAAAGTGAGCTTCAGTATCCAAAAGTTCCCAAGAAACAATAAGAAGGGTAGTTTGACCATCTTAATTGTTTCCCTAGAAATGGAACAATTTGTTGCCTATTAAACGCACAGCGAATTTTTTCCCCATAACTCATAAAGCATTGATAAAATATAGCCTGTAATTAGCTAGTTAGAAGGAAGGTAAAAAATGTAACATTACTGAATTTTACATAAGTAATCTCATAGTTTCAGAATGTCAGAGCAAATAAAATAAGAAGAATATTTGCCCAGATTCCTAGAAAACAATCACTTTTCTCCTCAAATCACTGCCTCCTGCATTGTTGGAGTCTTTTCTCCATAATTTTATTAAATATTTGCTTTGTTATCTTCCTAGTTAAGTATTATATTTAGATTTCAAATACACTTGGTGAAAAAATTAAAGTTGCTTAGATACTTGAAGGGAGGGGGGTAAGTTTAGAAAATGTATTCAGTGTATCTAACAATGAAATAGAAAAATAATCTGTTTAAACATTTATATTGACATTGAAAGAAGAAATTTAATGTTAGGTAAACAAAACTTTTTATTAACTAGTATCCTCATGGTGAGAAATATAATATTAAAAATATAAACTGAAAAAAAGCCAACGGGATGAGATGAGAATTTGACATTTTTGCTAATAGCATCGTTTTAAAATAATGTCATTATTTTAAATAATTTTCTCCACAAGAAATTAATCCCTGCTACCACATTTATAGACTCAGGCTGGAATGATAGGTACAAAAACTGAAAATCAGACACTTTGATAAAAAAGAAATACAAATAGCCAAAAGGCACATGAAAAAATGAAAAAAATGCTCCTCGTCACTAATCATCAGGGAGATGCAAATCAAAACAACGATGAGATACCACCTCACATCACAGAGATTGGCACAGATTGCAAAAAATGAGAATAATCAGTGTTGCCGGGGATGTGGAGAGAAAGGAACTCTTATCCACTGCTGGTGGGAATGCTGTCTAGTCCAACCTCTAAGAAAGCGATATGGAGATTCCTCCAAAATCTGGAAATTGAGCTCCCATTCGATCCAGCTATTCCACTCCTAGGGATATACCCTAAGAACACAAAAATGCAATAAAAAAAAAACCCTTCCTCACACCTATATTTATTGCAGCATTACTCACAATAGCCAGGCTCTGGAAACAACCAAGATGCCTTTCAAGAGACGAATGGCTAAAGAAACTGTGGTACAAATACACAATGGAATATTATGCAGCTGTCAGGAGAGATGAAGTCATGAAGTTTTCCTATACATGGATGTACGTGGAATCTACCATGCTGAGTGAAATAAGTCAGAGGGAGAGAGAGAGAGAGACACAGAATAGTCTCACTCATCTATGGGTTTTAAAGAAAATAAAAGTCATTTTTGCAACAATCAACAGAGAATGAGAGAGAAGTTCCAGCCCACTTCATGAAGTTCACCACAAAGAGTGGTGAGTGCAGTTATAAAAATAACTACACAGAAAATTATCATAATCACGTGAATGAATGAGAGAACTGGAAAGCCTGCCTGGAATATAGGTGGGGATGGTGTGGGATGGAGGGAGATTTGGGACATTGGTGGTGGGAATGTTGCACTGGTGAAGGTGGGTGTTCTTTATATGGCTGAAACCTAATCACAATCATATATGTAATCAAAATGTTTAAATAAAGAAAAAAAATTTTAAAAAATGAAAATCAAACTTGATTTAGTTTGACACAGACTTTCTGGGTCCATCATCTTCCTGCATGGAAAAATTTTCAGGACAAGAGCTATAATACTTGCCTTGTACTCGCTGACCGAGGTTAGATTCCTAATATCCCAGATACCACAAGGAATGAGCACAGAGACAAAAGCTCTGAACACTTCTGGCTATAGCTCCAAAAGCAAATTAGTAATTATAGTCTTATATAATCTGAGATTCTACAATTTCACTCAGAAGAAAACTATTTTGGAACTTGCTATTTTTGTTGAAATATTGAAACCAATGAAAATGGCATCAGTTATTCAAAGCTCCTAAGTTTTAGGCTTAATGCAAAATGCCTTGCTATTGTTGTCTTGTATATATCATTCTCTATAAGTAAAGACACTGAGATAATCTTATTTGTCTAACACAGATAAGGCCACAAAATCAAAATTAAAAACAAATCTTTTTTACTTTTTCAGACATTTCAAAGGAAAAAAATGGCTTAAAATACATCAATTGTATAACAATTTTTAAGCAAGGCAGAGAAGGCAATGCATTTTCCACTTGAATTAATGAGGCACTATTTTGCTATGTATTATATATGGCTCCCTGAGTCTCAGGGAAACAGAATACAGGAGAGTTAGTGAGTCCTCCTTTTATTTTTTTTTTTTGAGCTTTATTATTGGAAACAATAGCCAAGAGAAAATTCTACTGAGATATCTAGCTATCTTTTTAATCTGTGACCCATTAATCACTATTAATTTCACTACTTTAAAACTTGTAACCTTTTTAAGTATATTTATCCTACTAAGTGCTGTGACCCAAATATCATTTTTATAAATACATAAATAGGATACTGGGTCTTCAGTTAAAATATAAAAGGGAAAGGACATTGTATTTAGATGTGGTATTGGAATTTTTTACATAGGAAACTATCATTAACAGTATTGTAAATTACAGAAACTCCATTAGTTTAAAGGGGAATACATCAGATAGGGAACTGCCTTGGAGACAACTGACCAATCAAGCTTAGATCCTAGGTACCTGAGACCTGTCAGAATTAATTCCTAAAACTTAGAGCCAGTAGTAATCCCTGAACACTGCTATATGGGGCCCATAATCCAATAAAAATAGGGGAATAACTCTTTTTAATAAGTAGTCTTAGAAGAAAGAATTCTTTTCATAGAACAACATATTTTTATTAGTTCATTAAATTTTTCTTTTTCTTTTTTTTTTTTTTTTTTTTTGGTTTTTTTGGGTCACACCCGGCAGTGCTCAGAGGTTACTCCTGGCTCCATGCTCAGAAATTGCTCCTGGCAGGCACAGGGAACCATATGGGGCACCGGGATTCGAACCAATGACTTTTTGCATGAAAGGCAAACGCCTTACCTCCATGCTATCTCCCGGGCCCCAGTTCATTAAATTTTTAAATTAAAACCAACTTGATAGTTAATCTAATCTTTTCACATATGATAGGTATAGAGCCAAGAATGAATTCACTTCTAATTTTAGTTTGAGGCTTACAGTAGAAATTTAGACTTAAAATTTAAGCTGTTATCTTTACCTTGTCAATATTTTCCAATCTAAATTTTCATTTTACCATATCAATATTTTCCAGTCTAAATTTTATTGTGATAATTTTATCATGATAGTTTTATCATTATTTTATTATATTTGCTACATTTTATGCTATGATTGTCAACAATAGTAGATGTCTTTAGTTCTGCTTTCTTCTGTTTATTGGCATTTCTTTTCATTTTCCATTTGACCATTGTGTATTCATTGGTATATTTTTGGGTTTTCAGAGGGTGTTGCTGAGCCACACCCAAGATTGCTCAGAGATTTTTTTCCTTGCTCTGTGCTCAGGACTGACCCTGGGCAAAGCACAGGGGACCATATGTAGTAAGAGGGATTTGAATCATGCTTGCAGTCACTGTGGCCACATTCAAGGTAAGTGCACTATCTCTGGTAATATCTTTCTGCATCCAACTTTGCTTCTATCAGCAAGATTATCCAGTATTTGTTATTCCTTATCTGTTTCATTTCATTTATCATAACACCTCAGTTCCATTCAAGTTGAAGCAAATTTCATCTTTAATCACAGATGAGTAGTCTTAGATCTTATGTCTTAACCACAACTATTTTATCCATTCCTTGGCTAATGGGAACTTATGTTGTCTTCAGATTTTGATGATCGTAAAAAGCACTGCAATGTACATAAAGAGAGTGGCTTTTTAGTGACACCATATGCAACAAACACTACTGAAGAGAGATAGCCAAGTGGTCAAATCTTATGGTAGAAAAAAAGAAAACAGAACTGAGACAACTGGGAGTTATTTGGCACCTCCTTCTATAAAATGTCTCTTTGAGACATGAAGATGAAAGATCAGATAGTATAAATACCCAGCATTCCGAGAAGTGCTGAAATTAGTTCTCATTCTATATTATCATTGCCTGAGAATTTGTTTGATATGCAAATGCTGTAGCACCTTTCTCAACCCACTGAATCAAAAAATATAAAAAGAATCCCAATAATCTGTATTTAACTAAGTCATATTTAAATCTGGATTTAAATATGATCTCTGTATACACCAAAGTTCTCAAACCATTACTCTATGATTTGAGTAATACACATTACTCAATATATAGTTCACATTTTATCTCAAGTGATGAAATGTATCCCCTGATACAAAGATGAAAACAAAAACAAGGAAACTAACTATGCTGGGAAAGTTAAAAAATTTATTTGTTTCTTCAATATTTAACAATAGAGTGACACAAAAGAAGCAAAGCAAGTAATCCATAGAATGATCTTGAGTCATCACTCTCAATAGCATTTATCTCCTATGTATATTGCTGCACAATCCACATTTGTTTGCTGACAGTTTTACTTGTTAGGCAAAACCAAGAATACTCACTATAAATTATATAAAAATAGGACATAAAACTAGTGAAACTTACCGTATCAGTTAGCAATGAATTTGGCTGAAAACAACATATGCCTGTGATAAACACAAATTATTCATTCCAGTCAGGCACTTAAAAGAAAAATTAAATTAAAAATCCAAACTGGTTATCAGTGGAAATAATACACTTATATCCTAAATTGAAAGGTTCATTATTCAAATGTACTCATTCATTTGTTTAAAAAGTGACAATTCTGACTACTTTTGATACACTGGTAAATATATGCACATTTTAATAAGTTGGGAAAAATGAAGAAAAAATAGTATACATGATCATGCCCAACCTCATTTGAAACTATAATATCTTATTTCTCAGATTTTAGTAATAAATTTTTAATTCATACTCATAACAAGCAGCATCTTTCATATCAGATCAACCTATTTTCAGAATTTTTTCGCTTCAGAACAATATAAAAAGAAATGTTTTAGAACAAGCATTTTATTGAAAAAAAGGAATTCAAGCCCTCTCACCACTGAGAGAAAATACTCTTCGAAAGTGACATGAAGAAAGGTAACTAGGCCACAGACAAAGGCAGACTCCCAACTTCACAGCATTATACAAATGTCAACCATGCTGGAATGATGCCAGAACTTTTCAGTGCATGAGGCTGAACATAGTAGTGACACAAGTTTACCCAGTGAAAGGGAAGGTGGAGCAGAACTGAAATTTTATTCACCATGGCTGTGGCAGGTGACAGCAGCTGTTTCTCACCTTCAGGTGCTTAACATTTTTCTTCACTTGCTCTTAGCCAAAAGACAGAGAAGTGATAAATTTTTCTTTATTCAAATAATAACCAGTAAAGATACTGGTGTTGAGCTGTTGGGAGACAGTAGAGCAGCAACTTGTTTCAATTTAGTTTATAGGGCTCTTTAGCCAACCTCACTGTATTAAGAGACACTTAATTTTATCACCATATGCTTTGAAAAGAACATTTTTTCACTGAATCTCAAACAAGCATATGGTGAAGATTTTTTCTGTTATGTTTAAAATGAAGACAAGTAAGAATTGATGTAATATGTAATACTTTTCAAATATAAAGAGATGGAAGACCTTTGAGATGTAACACCAGAATAGATGGATTAATAATTTTCTTGACATATTTTACATGTTTGATTAATTAATTGGTGCCTTGAGACTATTCCATTTTATATCAAGATCTGAATGTACATGGGTTAATTTAGTAATGGATACCATTTTAATTGGATTCAAGATTGGGGTATATGTCTCCAAGGATCTTAAATGGTCAGAGTAGTCAAAAGTATTAATTAATGCATTTCAGAATAGTAACTTGTTCTCTCAATGCCTTATGGTTCTCGTGAACTCAAATTTATGAAAGTTTTTCCTTCAATACAATTTCATGCTCAATTATTTGTGTTTTACTAAAGAGTTGCCAAATGTAATATTACTCTTTATCATAGGTCTTCTGCTACAATTTTTTAATTAATTTACTAAAATTTTACTGGTCAACCAAAGAGATAATATAGTGGGTAAGACACTGTCCTTGAATGCAGCCAATTCAGATTCAATCCCCAATACTCCATATGATCCCCCCAGCAATGTTAGATGTGATCCCTGAACACAGACCAGGCATAAGCCATGAGCACAAGTGGTTGTGCTCACCACCACCAAAAATCATTTAAATATGCACTCATAATACATAAGAAAAAAATCAGCTGTTTCTTGGGTACCTAAATATACATACTAAGAAAGTGTCATCAAAGGTGTCATCACTGAAGAAATTCTTTTGATGACTATTTCAGTGACTTTTTCTTTCGGTGACTATAATGTCAAAAAAAAAAAAAAAACATGTCAAAAAGATCAGCAACTTAAAAAAAGGCCAAAGACAAGAAGCTCTAGTGATAATGTAGACAAAAAGCAATCCTGTTTCAAATTTTGGCAGTAACAAAAGTGGGTTCAGCATTTAAGGAAAACAGTATGGAGATTCTTTAAACAATTAAAAGTAGAAGGATTAAATTACCTGGTAATTTTACTCCTAGGTATCTATCAAAAAAATGCATATGTTTTCCCAAAAGATGTATGCAGGGCCCAGAGCAATTGCACAACAAGTAATATGTTTGCCTTGCAAACAGCCTACCCAGGTTAGATTCCTGGCATCCTATATGGTCCCCTGACCCTGCCAGGAGTGATTTCTGAGCCCAAGGCTAAGAGTAACCCCTTTATGCTGCCAGGTGTGGCCCAAAAAACAAAGAAGAATTTTCACATTGTAATGCTATTTACAATAGCCAACATAAATAAATAGCCCTAGTAGCATATAAAAAGATAAAAAATAATAGTAATATACACGAAGGAATACTAATCAGCTATAAGACAAGATGAGGTCTTGCCTTTTAATATACAATGTGAATAAAATAAAAGGATTATTCTAAGCAAAGTAAGTCAGAAGGAAAAAGACATATACAACATAATTACACCACTATGATATTTTTAAATACAAGAGAGGAGTAGATAATATCCAATGAAAGTAAACACTAGATTCTGGTGTCTTTGGTGACTGATGTTGTCAAGGAAGAAAGGGATTGAAGTACAGTAAAAGAACCAAATAAATTTTGGCAGAATAATATTGGCAAATACGTTTTGACAATGTTATGGTCCTATAACATGCAGATTTTTTCACTCTAATTAATCAATATTGCCTCTATTAAAAATGAATTTCTTGGCAAGCACTCTGCAGCCACCCTGTGGCCTAGAAGGTAACCAGTAGGAGGACTGATCAAAGGAGTGGTGAGTTCCCACAACCCCTCCAAGTGTATATATATATATATATATATATATACAGATATATATACATATACTGGATATGTGTATATCTATGACTCCATTCTCAAAAAACTAAATAAATATTTTTTTCTAATACAAACTGGTTATTCTCCAGGATAAAGAATATGCTGGCCCATAAAACATACCTCAATAAAATCAAAAGAATAGAAATTGTACAAACTACCTTCTTGATCATAATGTACTAAAATTAGAAGCAAATTACAGGGCTTCCTGATCCCTGTGGGAGACTGATGAGGAAGACCCCAGCAAACTTTATTTTTAATCAGTATTTTATTTTATTTATTTTTAACTAAATTATTTGAATGCAATGATTACAAGCATAATTGTAGTTGGGTTTCAGTCACAACAAGAACACCCCCCTTCACCTGTGCAACCTTCCCATCACCAATGCCTCCATCTCTTCCCTCTCCCACCCCCTACCTGTATTTGAGACAGGCTTTCTACATCCCTCACTCACTGACATTGTTATGATAGTTTTTAGTGTAGTTATTTCTCTAACAACTGCACTCACCACTTTTGTGGTGAGCTTCATGTCTTGAGCCAGTTCTTCGGGCTCTCAACTTTGAGAATTATTTCAATGTATTTAATTTTTCTTAAAATCCATAGATGAGTGAGACCATTCTCTGTCTATCTCTCTCCCTCTGACTTATTTCACTCAGCAGAATAGATTCCATGTACATCCATGTATAGGAAAATTTCATGCCTTCATTTCTCCTGACAGCTTCATAATATTCTATTGTGTATATGTACCACAGTTTCTTTAGCCATTCATCTGTTGAAGGGTATCTTGGTTGTTTTCGGAGTCTGGCTATTATAAAAAAAATTCTGCAATGAATATAGGTGTGAGGAAGGGATTTTGTTTTATATTTTTGTGTTCCTAGGGAATATCCCTAGGAGTGGTATAACCGGATCAAATGGGGGCTCAATTTCCAGTTTTTTGAGGAATCTCCATATTGTTTTTTATAAGCAAACTTAATCCCATCAAGAATTAAAGCTATACCACGTCTGCCTTGTTCGTGCTAGCCTAGGACTGACCATGGTTCAATCCCCCGGTGTCCCATATGGTCCTCCAAGCCAGGAGCGATTTCTGAGTGGATAGCCAGGAGTAACCCCTGAGCGTCAAAGAACTGTCCCAAAGCAGAGCGAAAGAGGCACAGCCTCAACGAAGGCAGCAAGCTGGAAGACGTGGCTCTTTTAGAGGCCTTGAGTGAAGTGGTTCAAGGCATGAAGAAGCTGAAAGATGAACTACGCCATATGTTAAAAGTGCTCTTTCTCTTTGAGTTTGACAAGCAAGAAAGAGAGTCACAAAAGACCTTTGAAGATACTTTGCAGCTGATAGAGAAGTCAGTGCCAGAAATTTGGACTCTCAAGCACCAGCAGAGTTCTGCTTCTCCTGTCCTCGGTCCTTATTCCACTGCCAATAGTCGCCAGGCCTCCTAACCACAGATATCAACTCCTACTCATGTTCCTGAGCTTTTGATACCACCAAAGGTCAACACAAGAACTCAATGGAAACTAAGCCTTCTGGCGTGACTGTGGTGTGAAGAGTACTCTGGCTGAGATGATTGGCTTCCTCCTGCTATTGTTTTCCCATCAGTATTTAGTGGCTCCCATGGACACAAACAGTTGTTTATATTTTTGTTTTGTGTATCATTTTAATCATTAAAATGTGAAACTAGCCAATAGAGAATTTCACAAGATTACTTAAAAAAAAAAAAAACTTTAGTGCTGGGGCTAGAGTGATAGCATGGTGGTAAGGAGTTTGCTTTGCACATGGCCAAACCTGGAATGGACCAGTTTCGATCCCTGGCATCCCATCTGGTCCCCTGAGCCTGCCAGGAGCAACTTCTGGGCACAGAGTCAGGAATAATTCCTGAGTGCTGCCAGGTGTGGCCCCAAAATCCACCCAAAAATTAGTGCTGTTGAAAGAGAGCCTGTTTATCTCTGGTATTGACATCAGGATATTAGATTTTATTCCTACCTGATTCATATTAGAACCATAGAATAATCACTTTATTAATTGTGTCTCTGTTACATGGATAGTGTTTCATGCTGTCTACCTCAAAAACATGATGAAGAATAAAATGGTGTTTGAAGATTATTTTATGTTCCTAGAAAAGAGCTTTCTATAAAAAAAAACATAGATGTCATACTAAAAAAATAAAAGCAAATTACAGACACAGACGAATACTTTAACATCTGTAAATTAAACAGCTTACTAATGAACAACCAGTGGGTCAGAGACAAAATCAAAGAGGAAATCAAAAGATTCTTGAAAATAAATGAGAAAAAATACACAACTTATCAGAATTTTGGGACACAGTAAAATCAATACTTAGGGAAAATTTATAGTTTTGCAAACGCACACAAGAAGGAATGAGGCCTACATAAATAATTTAATGGTACAACTTATAAAATTGGAAAATTATCAACAAAATCAACCAAATATGGGCAGATGGAAGGAAATAATTAAGTTTAGAGCAGAAATTAATGAAATGGAAATCCAGAAAACAAATATGAAAGATCAATGAAAGCAAGAGTTATTTCTTTGAAAAAATATAAAAGATCTATAAACCACTATCCTTACTCACAAAGAAAAAGAGAGAAACTAAATAAACCGAATTAGAAATAAAAGAGGGGAAATTACTATAGATACTACAGAAATTCAAAGGATAATCAGAGATTACTTTGAGAAATTCTATCCCATAATATGAGAACTGGAAGAAATGGATAAATTCTTGGACTCTTATAACCTCCTAAGGTTGAACCAAGATGAACTAGCATATCTAAACAGACCTATCACTAAAGCGGAAATTAAAATGATAATCAGAAGTCTTCCCAAAAGCAAAACCTCAGACCAAGATGGATTCACTAATAAATTCTTTCAACCCTTTCAGGAGGACCAACTGCCCATCCTTTTTAGGGTCTTCCAGGAAGTTGAAGAAACAGAAAAACTCCAAATAGTTTTTTGGTGGGGAGGTTTGAGACACATCTGGTGGACTTCAGGGATTACTCATAACTCTGTGCTCAGAAACTGCTCCTGGCATGCTTGGGGGAATCATACGGGATGCCAGTGTTTGAACCCAGGTCTACCAATTTTTCAAGAACACATGCAAGGTATTTCAGACTTGATGATTAATGGGCATGAGATGTAGTCAAATTCTCTAATTTCATATCTAACAACAAGCAGATGCCAGCTTCTAATTGTATCAGTCACTTATAATATAATCCCAGAAATTTCTTCATAAAAAGTAAATTCCTTTCTGAAGAGAATATTTGTATAAAAATATCCTACTGTTAGCATCTTCTTACTACTCACACTGCCCATAATTAACTAAAACCTAGTTAATTTTCTTTTCCTTTTTAAAAGTGTGGGGTGTTCAACGGTCACTCTCAATTGATAATTGTTTGATGTGGACCTGACAGTTCAGCACTTGGGCCAAGTAACTTCATGCTGTTCTGGATTAGAAATCTTTGGGACCACCTTGGTACTATTCAAGAGGGCCACTCAGTGCCAGGGTTTGAACTTGAGTCCTCAGGCAAAGAAAACATTCACTTCACCACTGTGAGCTATCATCTCCCAGGCTCCCAAAGCATATTTCTTTATGCACATTTTCTTCTACTTTACTTTTGCTTTGTGTGGGCAAGTGAAGACTAAAGTATTCTATATAGTGCTTGAATTTTACAGTGAACATATATACATATATTTCATGTGAATTCTTTAAGATATTGTTTACTGGTTTTTGCTGCTGCTGTAACTGCTATTGTTATAGACCTGGGAGCCATTCAATGCTAGTAAAAAGAAATGTAGTAGCTCACTCATGCAGAGCATTTATTCTGCCACTTGAAATATCTCTTAACCTGGTTTTCAATGCTTAGAAAAATAATGTAGCATGTTAGAAACATGGGCAAAGGCAATTTCATATACAAAAAATAAATAAATTGATAAGAAACATAAGAATCTGCATTTTTTTTTGTTTTTGGGCCACATCTGGTGATGTTCAGGGGTTACTCCTGGCTAATCACTCAGAAGTCGCTCCTGGCAGGCCCAGGGACCATATGGGGAACCAGGGGATCGAACCGTGGTCCGTCCTAGGTTAGTGCAGGCAAGGTAGGCACCTTACCTCCAGCGCCACCGCCTGGCCCCCTGAATCTGCATTTTTTAATTAGAAAATCAAAGTCTTAGGCAGGAGAAATATATATCCTTAAGCATTTTAAAGAATAAAGTCTGAAAGTTCCTTGCAAAATAAAAATATCACCATGATACCTAGATAATATAGGTAAATGACAATGCCATTTCAAGGATAAAAAGTCCAAAGGATTGGTGCTAACATAAACAGACTTTGCAACACATAAAACAATTTACTGACAAATTAAGAATAAGGAAAACAGGGGCCGGGCGGTGGCGCTGGAGGTAAGGTGCCTTCCTTACCGCGCTAGCCTTGGATGGACCGCGGTTCGATCCCCCGTGCCCCATATGGTCCCCCAGGCCAGGGGCGACTTCTGAGCGCATAGCCAGGAGTAACCCCTGAGCGTCACTGGGTGTGGCCCAAAAACCAAAAAAAAAGAATAAGGAAAACAGAATGCAGAAATTTGAATTGTAGAAGTGTAGAATTTGCTCAATAACCAAGTTGAATTTGTGCCTACAATGTATTGTAGCATACATCTCTCCAGGCACTAGAGAGTAACTGAGCACAGGAAGCTTGTAAGAATGACATACTGAGCTTTCACCCTCTTGAACCTGATGATTTCTCGAGTACTTATCTACCTCATCACCAGTGTGATTTAATATCATAAGCTGGTAAAAAATGATTTTAAGTTCACTTTCATTAGCAGTACTATTTTTCCATCTTCTACATGACTAATCTCATGTAGATTTATGCAAAAAAATTATGCAAAGTCCATTTGCTAAACCAGTGATTCCCACAGTGAAAATTACTGATACTGATTGATTATTTATATAATTTTCACTTTGTTGGCACAAAGTTTTTTGAAACAGAGTGTCTCAAACCTTTTTCATTTGCATTTCAAATTGCCTCCAACCAGATAATACAATAAAACCTCTAACTTAACATAATCTGTTTTGAAACATCAGTACAGCTTTTATTTATTATCCATCTTCCCTCAATGGTAGAAATTAAATTTCATTAACATTTTTACAAAACCTTGGGAGAATTTTACTTGAGCTCTCTGCTTTTCTTTGCCCGTCAGAGAACTGCTCCCACACTTTTGCAGGAGCTTTAGGAGTCATAATCTAAACTAATTTGATCACTCACATTGCCAGTTGGATACTTAATTAGTACATACTAGGAATGACCTTTGATATTCTAGGAAAGTAAATCAGCTCCTAATAGGATGAACAGAAAATCTTGTTATGTCCTATACCTCTGGAAGTTTGCATGTTGCTTTCATTACTGTCCTTACTGCTAATACTTGTTTCTCCCAATTACATGTCAAAATTCAATCTCTAGCCTTCCTCTCCCTTCATCCATCCTCTCTTCTCTCACTCTTTTTTCTCCCTCTCTAGCATCCCCTTTTATCTATTTTTACCTTCTCCTCTCTATATGTCTGTCTCTCTAGCTCCCTCTGTCTCTTTATCTCTCTACTATGCTTCTCTTTACTGCTTTTCTCTCTTTTTCTGTCCCTTCCCTTTCTCCCTCAGTTGTTGAATGTGTTCATTTCAATGGTCAGGATCTATTGATACCGATTCAACAATAAATTGAAAGAAACAAATAGCTCTCAAATAGGAAGACAAAATGGTCATGATTTAAGAGATACTTAAAAATCTTCCTGGTGCTGTTTATTTTTTTAGTAAGTCAACATCTTTTCCTTTTTAACAGTTAACATAACTTAAATTCTCATAAAATTAATACAGAAGTATAAGTCCTGATCTCTCCTAATCACTCCATTAAAATATATATATATATATATAACTGTAGTAAATAACTTAGCAAGAAAATGGTGGTGTTGGTGTGGGAGAATTCAAGTGCTCAGGATAAAAACCAATAGCTAAGTAGCATTTAGCACTGAAATGATTCATTCATAAGCATAATCAGAAATTTAAAAACAGGAATGAAGGAGCCAGAGTGGTGGTGAAGTGGTGTTTGCCTTACATGCATCTGACCTATGACATACCAAGGGTTGATCCCCCAGCATCCCATATGGTCCCCCAAACCAGGAGTAATCTCTAAGAGCATAGCCAAGAATAACCCCTGAGCATCACAGAGTGTGGCTCAAAGATCAAAAATAAAAAAAGAACAGGGATGAAGAAATAAGATGCTATATAGAGTAGAAGGATATAGAAAACTATACAGTAAACTAATTGCTTTAATTAGAATTGTATAGACAGATCCAAATTTGTGTGATATGTATAGTTACTATTTTTAGTAATTTGACACAGAAGAAATAGTTTAGAGAATGTAAAGAAATAACAATTAGCTCATTTTCTAAGTTTTTTCAGTTCTGTTGAAAAATGTAAAAAAAAATGCCAATTTAACCACAGCTTCACATCGCAATAATGAAATCATAATTTCTGCAAAGCGAAACTAAACAAACTTTAATCTTTCTTGCAAAGTTGGCAAAATTTTTATATAATTAATAATTTTTATATAATTAATAACTAATATTTTTCAATTTTTAATAAGTGTTAGCACTATTCTAAATTTAACTCTTCCTTTCCATGCAATGTTTCTGTATATATTTGCAGCAAATCCTGTATAACTCAAACCTTGTTCTCTTTGCTTTCTTGTCAAGGAAATATTCACATTACAATATGCTCCCTGATCTTGCACCTTCAAATTGAGCTACAACTGTAGGAAGTGGTTCTTACATTAGGACAGTGAAACCATTTGGAAATCATAGAACACACTACCATCAGCCTTTTTCTTTTTATAACATTTCTCTATAATCAAGTCACAAGACACAAAAGCATTTAGAGTATCAAGCAAATCTACACCCACTTTTAATTGCATGTTAAATGAAGTAAATCACATGATTTTACCCATAATTTCCTCCTCACCAGAACAAGTTGTGTCTAGTGTTTTGGATTTTTTCCAGGTCTTCCTCTATAGAGAACAGGGCTGACCAAAGTATCCTGTTTTTCATGAAACTCAATGAAACATTAGATCTTATTTATTCTCAATAATTAAATTCATACCCAGCTGCTGACCAAAAAAGACACTCCCTTTAATACAAAACTCATTTAAAAAACATTTCTCACAAGGGGTCCACATAACAAGTTAGAAAACCCTACGTTTAAAGCTGCATATAGAAATGTAGGAAAACATGAATACATTAACTAGCAAGCGGTGGTAGGAAGTTCAATCATTCAAGTTACTTCATTTATATAAAATATAATGTTCTACCACCAATGACTATTTACTCAAGACTTGATAACTACCAAAATTCCTAATAAATACATTAAATTTATAAACCACAACTGCTTTAGAGTTCATTAAAAACATCCATTCACATCATTCTTTGTTCTTTCTGCGTCCTTTCTCTCTATTGATGTTGTTATTGCAATGACCCAAGGTCACACATGTGCTTGATGCAGTGCTCAAACTTAAAGTTATGCTTGCCAGGGTTATCATTCCTTTAGTTGGAGTGTTCACACATACACACCTGGCTATGGTGCAGTTAGAAATCTGCTCTGGAGCTGAAGAATCACAGACAGCAGAGCTACCAGTTCAGATTTGGCACATGCAGGAGTCACTAGAAATTGAACTCTGGCCACTGAACCATATCCCATTAAAAACTATTAAAATCATGGAACCGGAGTGGTAGCACAATGGTAGGGCATTTGCCTTGTATGTAACAGACCCAGGACGAATTTGGGTTTGGTCCCCAGCATCCCATATGGTTTCCCCAAGTCAGGAGCAGAGCCAGGGGTAACCCCTAAGTTCTTCCAGATGTGCCCTCTTCCCAAAAAAGAAAAACAAAGAAAAAGATTATGGTGTCATAAATATTCTGCTCAGTTTACATTTTACATAATTAGAAAGTCTGTGCTTTCTAATTAGAGATCTTGGTTTTTGCACAGAGTCTTGGATGGAGGGTCTTCTGGTTTCATCTCACTGTTAGGTGATGAGGTTGGGGTTTGACAACTAGCATGTCCAAAATCTGTAGTTGGGTCTTATGACAGTATGCTTCAAGGGTAGAAACATCTTGAACCTCTTAGGCCAAGGGAAATTTTTTCTAATTTCCCTAATATTTACTGCACCTATGAAAAAAACTTTCCGGGGTTGGGCGGTGGCGCTGGAGGTAAGGTGCCTGCCTTGCCTGCACTAGCCTAGGACAGACTGTGGTTTGATCCCCCAGTTTCCCATATGGTCCCCCAAGTCAGGAGCGACTTCTGAGTGCATAGCCAGGAGTAACCCCTGAGCTGATTATCACCGGGTGTGGCCCAAAAACAACAACAAAAAAAAAAACTTTCCACGTCTGCCCCCTTTTTTTATTTCTTTTTTTCTTTTTCTCTACTTTTAATTTTATTTATATCTATAGCTACTAGACAGGGGCTCCAGCCTTCATATTGTTTTTATAGAACCATAGAACATGAGTCATCTTGTTCTGCCACATATTTCTAGGTCTTTCTACAAACTAAGAAAAAGAAAGTGGATGGGACTCAGGGGTCAAAAACAAACATACCAAATATTGAGAAGTCTAATTTGACTATGATGGGTGTTACATTAGCAAACTTTACAAAGAAAATGAGACTAAAGAACTGGAGGCACTGATGGAATAGGAAGTCAGACACATTCTTTTTCATTCTCTTTCTTTTCTTCTAGTCACAAGAAATGTGTCCACTGACAATGCTAACACCTTCAGAACCTCAATAACTCTCCAATACTACTTTTAAACACTGAACAAACAAGCATTGTACTCAGAGTATAAAATGATGATTTTACATTTAATTTTTTATTATGTATTTAGCTTGTACTTTATAATCATGGCAAAAGTTGGTTTTCCATTTGTGGAAGGCATATACATAGTCCTTTCTTTTAATTGTGTCACTTTAAATAGAGATTTTGTCAATGGTACTTAGAAATCCAATGGCCTTTCTCAGCAATACAGGATACTTGGCCCAGCAGTGTTGCTCAGGCCTAGACATGTAGTGTTGCTCTGCCTTGATGGTGATTAGACCACAAAAACCATACTTGACAATCTGGTTCTGGGACCAGGAAGAGCAAGGAAAGTATGAATAGTTGGGAGTAGAACTAAATTGTGGGAAATTGCCCCCCTAATGAAAAAAAAAAACAATCTAAGTTCATAATAATTCTTTAAGTAAAGCAAGTTTTGTTTAGTCCTGAGAGCAAATGTGTGCCCAGGAATAGGATAAAACCAGTTTAATTCAATTTAGACAGGAGGGTTACAGATTTATACCTATTTGGATAGATAAGTTTGCAAAGCATATAATCTGAAAAGCATCATAACATTAATGTGTTGAAAGGAATAAGTTTCTTGATATGCATTTTTATTTATTTTATTTTAAACAAATGGACACTTGTTTAACCCTCAGCACCACTTAGTCACTGAAAATCACTAAGAAAGACTCCCGTAAGCACAAAGTCTGGAGTATACCTTATGCATCACCAGACCTGATCCCCCTAAAAAATAAATATAAATGAAATTTAAGGAAATAAAA
>PVKC010004052.1:0-36829 GCA_004027635.1 Crocidura indochinensis | reverse complement strand
CTCAAATGAGGGCCAGTCTCTCTATATATAACCTTTGGCAAAAACAAGGATGAAATATCACAGTGCATACAATACTACAATGCATACATAGTCATAAAGTATAAAACTTTCTGAGATTTCTCTCAATTACAGTTAAAGTAGAGTGAACCTGCCAATAGGTCTTTCACAGTTGAGTTTAATATTCTTCCCAGATTTAGTGGTTTTTGTACCTTCTGAGTATTTTTTTATCTCAACGTGTATTTTCTTGGAAAGTGTTTTTATCTCTATTTCTGGCATGAGTATATGGGAAAATTGCTAAATGCATGTAAGACTAAAGATAGTTTTCTCAGTTTCTAGTGACTGAGTTTAATCATATATTCTTATACTTGAATATTTGATATCGACTTACCTCTATTAATGAAATTCCTTTCATTTTTTAATTCATTTTTATTTTTATTTTATAAAATAAAATTTATTTATGAAATAAATTTCATTTTTGATTGTCATGTGGTTGCACATTCCATTTGCTTTATATGAAATATTATAGTTTTAATTATTATAAAAAATCAGAGACTATATGTTTAGAAACTAAGTTCTCAGATTAGGAGTAATGACTCTTAGTTCCCAAGCCTAGTCTGCTATGTATCATTTATTACCTTAAGTAAGCCACTGGCCCTCTTTCTTAGTTGTAAGTAACAAGTAATTTTACTTATGTAAACAAGTAAGTTTTCTTACTGGTTGCATATAGAATGATACTACTATCTGTTTATAACCTATTTCATGGATTACTCATGTTAATGTAATCTGTAAATCTACAAAAATAAAGGAGTAAAATTCATTTACACTAAATATATATATCACTCATATAATCTTAAACTTATAATTGCTTCAATTGCCTTTTAATATGTACTTATTTAATATTTTTAATATGTACCTATATGATATTTAACATAAAGTACAATATATATAAGATCATTTCTGGCTAGAGTGGTAACAATAACTAATGGTAAAGTGTGCAGATGTTATTTTTTATTAAACATCTAAATTTACTTTTCTAAAGTACTTTTAGATTTACAGAATAATTCTGATGTTTAGGAATGTGAGTTCCTATATGTCCCATGTTCTTTCTGTTAAGTATATTTGCCTTAATGACCCAGACTAATTCATGTCATTAATTTCTACATATCTTTTATTTATATTTTCTTATTTTTTTCCTCATATCCTTTTTTTATTCCAGAGCTCCATCAAGGATATCATATTATATTTAATTATTATATTTCCTTATACTCATGATTATGGCAGTTTTTAGACTTTCCTTGATTTTGATCAACTTTATTATTTGGGTGTATGGTCAGGTATTTTTGTAGAATGCCTATTAGTTTTGATTTATATTGTACTTATCACATTTTTATTTGACTATCAATTATGAGAAGTAAAGATAGAAATAATGTCTTATTCTCATCACATCATGTCAAAGGTACATACTATTGACATGGTTAGTGCTGATATGAAATTACTATGATATTAATTAGTATATGATATTAGTGATATATGATATTATACTTTGTAATATAATTATAATTAGTAGTACATGCTATTGCTACTAGGTTTTTCTTACAAATACACAGACATATATAACATAATACATATATTTCAATCTTTGTCTTTTACAATAAACTTTTTATAAGAAAGTCATTATTAGAAGCCTACACTTAAGAATAGGAAGTCTTCCTGTTTCTTGAGGGCAGACTATTTATACAAAATTCAGGAATTGTGATGCAAGGAATATTGTTCACTATTGCCAGTTGTCTGTCTCTTAAAAAGTCTATTACTTATTCATATTATTATTGGTTCATGGATATCTATGCTGTTCTTTAACTACATATAATGCTACTTTGTTGATTTTATGGGAATTTTCCCCAGCATTGATTACTGGAAGTCAAGTTAATTTACATGTCTCTTCAACATGCCCCATCAGAACATATGTAAATTCATGATTGTATGTGTTTTTAGTACTTTGCTACTAATAGCAATACCCTGTATAAGAAACACAAGACTCACTCTACACTTTTTCTGCTTCAGTTCTAGAATCAGTCTCTAAGGACCAAGGTTTCTTAGAAAATGTTTTAGAAATTAACACCTGACTGTTAAGTGTGATTGTTATTATAAGGGAGTTAATTATAGGTTTTCTCAGATGAGTAAACACCCAATCTGTATGTATAATATTCAAAACTCATGACCATATGTTTAAAAACATGACATTTTCTTTTATAATTGATTGTTGTTTAGGTAAGAAGTTTACAATAGTGTATAAGTTTATAACATGAAAGTGACCACTATGCTCCACTGCTGTTCCGATGTCATCTATAGTCTGATCTTGAGCTGAGTCTCTTTTACTCATTTCGTGGCATTTGGTTTTGTTATCTATTGCTAAGAATTTGCTATTTCATCCTCTCTGTCTCTTGTTATGTTTTTATTGCACAGAAAAGTGAGGTTATCCAATGTTTGTCATTTTCCTCCTGACCTATTTCATCTATCACGCTACCTTCAAGTTCCATCCAATTTTTAGTAAACTGTTTTATTCCATCAATTTTATAGCTGCACAGTATTCAGTTGTATATATATATATATATATATATATATATATATATATATATATATATATATATATATATACCTTTTCCTTATTATATCAGGTGAGGATAGACCTTTTTGTTGTTTTCATAGATATGCTATTGTACTGCATACTGAAAAAAACATGGATGTATATATTTTTTCAAATTCAGTCTTTTTTGTATTGAGGGGGTAAATGCCAATAAAAGTAGAATTACAGAGTCATATGAGATGTTTTAGTTTCTGAGAACTCTATATTCTATTTTCCATAGAGTCTGAAGGAGGTAACATTCCCACCAGTAACAAATGAGTTTGTTCCCATTACTTTCCTGCAAACATCTTTTGTCTCCAAAGTTTGCAATGCTTACCTCAATTTGTCCTCTTAGTTTCAGTAATTTCCACTAAAAAAAGACAACTCTTGTTTCCATGTCAATCATCCATCCATTAAATTATTTAATTTTAGTTAATCTACACAGATATATTTAAATTTTATTTATTGTTGAATATATTTCTTTTCATGCACATATTGCCACATTGAGAAATATCATGATTGCTTACAGTTTTAGGGTTATCAAGAAAGTCTCTACAGGTCTCAGTGTGATTCAGAACTATAGGTCACTTCTAGAAATTTGAAATCAGAATTTGTTTTTTAATTTACATAACTCTGAACAATTATTTTTGTATATTATGTATGACCAATATTATTATTTAAGGATCTTTAAACACATTGCTAAATTATCTGGTGTATTAGATAAAGATAAGATGAAATTAAATATGTTTCAAGGCTTTGAAACATCTTGAATAGAATAAGAATAAAGCTAAAACTAACTCAACATTTTAAATAATTATTTTATCCCATAATAATCTATATTAGAATAAAAATCTTAGGGCTGGAGATATAATAAAGCAGGTAAGGTGCATGTACTGCTTTTGACCAAGCCATAAGTTTGATCCCTGGCTCCACACAGTCCCCTGAGCCCACCAAGAATGATGCATAAACAAAAAACCAAGAATTAGTATTGAGCATGACTAGGCGATGCCCCTAAAACAAGAAACAAAAAGTAATAAAATTTCCACATGCCTTTATATACACGTATAAAATATATAGTCCTATATGCATTTATATCTGCTTATGAAAAGATATAGCTTTAGTTTACAAAATTTGGAGGCAGCATATCTTTATCACTACAAATTTAATTTTCAGTAGCTTTTTTGAAACTATGATAATTAATAATAAACATTTCAAAGTACATACTTTGATAATTTTCACATGTTTATTCAGGATAATTAGCATATCAAATATTCTCCAAAGATTTGTTTTGGTTTGTTTTTTGGTTTTTGGGTCATACCCGGCAGTGCTCAGGGGTTGCTCCTGGCATCATGCTCAGAAATTGCTCCTGGCAGGCATGGGGGACCATATGGGGCACTGGGATTCAAACTGATGACCTTTTGCATGAAAGGCAAATGCCTTACCTCCATGCTATCTCCCGGGCCCCCAAAGATTTGTTTTGTAATTTTTAATCCCTCTTTCTTTCCTCATTGTCTCTATTTCTAAATAAATTTCTGATCTCTTTTTACCCTCATAGATGATTCTGTATTTTATGCAACTATAACCATGTAATATTATTTTTCTTGATTTGTAATGAAACACAAATTTTTGAGTTTTATCTATACTGGAACTTGATTAAATGGTCTGTTTTACTCCTTTTAATTGTTGGGTAGTATTCCTCTGTTTGACTATACCATAGTCTATTAATTCAGAATTTAGATTGTTTCCAGTTTTTATTTTAAAGTTATAGAAATTATGAATGTGCATGATTTTTACTTGGAGGGTGAGAACATTGGGTCACATCTGGCTGAGCTCAGGTTGTACTCTTGACTCATTGCTTAGGGATCACTTCTGGTAGTGCTTGGGGGCCTCTGTTACTTGCCATCAGTATTCTTAGCTCTCACATCTCTCTAGCACAAGGTTTTATATTAATATATGCTTCTGTTTTTTTTAACAGAATGCTGGACAATATAGTAGGTGTCACGTAAAGAAACCTTTTAATTTTTCCAAAGTGGTTGTATTATATTGTACTCTACCATCAACATATGAGTATTTCTATAATATTCACCCTAAAAGTACTATAAATATAGCTTTATATGTCGCCTACTAAGATTCAATATAAATTTAAAACAAATTTGAAATTCTATAAAACTAATTTCTCAATAATAATAATAATTAAGATATCAATCAATGTCTAATAGTCAACTTAATATAGTCTGTGCCAATTTTCGATAAAATTATATTTTAAATAATTTTTAGACCCCCAAAAGATGATGGTCAGAAAAGTTCTAAAGTGTGTTTTAGGTCACTCAGCCAGAAAAAAACATATTCTTAAACCAATATCTTTTTAACTGTCCTCACTGCTTCCAGAAAATGTCAGTGCAATTGACTTGAATAGCAGATTAGTGTCTTGGAAAAATTACCAAGGGTTCAAAAATTGCATTCAGCTGGATTTTTTTTAGATTTAAATGTCAGCATTAGAACTGAACCAACTTTGACCCTTTATTGCTAAAAATGTTTGAAATCAAAGTGAATACTTGTTGAATGATTATAACCATTACACCAATCCTAGATATTGTGCCTAATATTCATAACATTCATTAATATTTTGACATAGCAATTATCATACATGTAACTGAGCAATAAGCCAGAAAAGATTTTAAAATAAAATCTCTCAGGTGCTGTCCTGGTCCTCTGAATTATAAAATGTAGGACCAAAAATTTCCTCAATTTTTCTTTCTCTTTAGGGAATGGTGATTCCCATCTTTTAAAACTTTGGGAACTAAATGAAACAAGTGTTCTACAGTACTTACTAGTCTCCAAATTGTAAATTAAAAAAAAATAAATTGTAAAGTTTTGCACAACTGAACAGAGCATTTGAAATGGGGCATCAATTCAAACATTTTTTTAAGCTGATTACTTAAAATGAGGCTAAATAATCTACACAGAGTTGGGCTATAAGTACAAATCCATATGGATTTAATTGAAATAAACTTTTTTTCAAAACTTGTAGTGTAAAATGTCTCACAATAATTTGAATAGTTCAGTTTATATATAAAAGGGTAATGTTTTATATTTATTAACTGTATTTATTTTTTCCTTTCTCTGTTTAATTTTTGATGAATATTATAAAATTTGAAATTTTGCATATGTCGTGATTTCTTGTAGCTGTTATTAAATTTGTATAGTGTTGGTCTAACACACAATCACATTATTTGTTATGATTAAGCAAAACTCCAAATTTAGGTGATATATCTTTTTGAATGAAGTTGTATATAAAGAAAAAGTGAAAATGCCAAGTCAAAATATGCTTCTCTTCTTGCTTTATTCTTCTGGGAAACACCAAGCCTTGTTCATATGGTGACACTTGATTCAATTTGATTGATATTATGAAAATGGGTTACATACTTAAATGTTATGGCATCTGAATTCTACTTTTGTTCATTTCTAATGAATATAATAGCTATTGGACCTTTAGCATTTTTTCCTTCAGTGTGGAGCTGAATCATCAAACTATAATTTCTCTGTTTAAAGTCATAAAAATAAACTAGTGAAACATGATAGGTATAATTAGTAAATTATGAAGCAGTATATCTATCAGGTTTTAAAATGTTCTGGAGGGATTTCATCCATAACAATGTGTTAAGATAATAATAATTAGCTATATAGGTTTAATAAAAATGTCCTTATTTGTGCAATACTATGAGAAGTGATTCATTATATCTCATGGTACTATTTTTTGGAATACTTGAAAAACTTTAATTACCAAAAATCAATTCACATGTCTATTCCATGGGCTGGGAATAGATTCTTACTCTTTTTTTTTTTTGGCCACTTTACTCCTTCAATTTTTCTGTTAGAAAATAGGTTTAAGGACAAGTAAATTCAACTGATGTAAACTACATTTATAGTTTCATAATTAATGTAAGATATAAACCTCTTACAATTTGCAAACTTCAGAGACTGTCAGATTAATACATAAATATTTTTTAAAATTAAAAATATAAAGTGTCATTAATTTATATGAAATGTAATATAGCAATGTGACTATGAAAAACAGCTAAGCAAGAAATAGGGGAAGCCTAAAAACCAATAAAATTAAAATTACATGAATACAGATTACTAAAGACATATTAATCACTTGAAGACATTCTGATATTGAAACATTTTACATTCGATGGCTTTTATAAATGTTCAGTCTCCAAGTATAGATGATCTTGTTAGTACTTAGGATAAATTCTTATATTTAAAAGTAATAATTATTAAATATTAGTATCTCAGACTTAGATATACTATTCTTCAGTATGTTAAATAATAAAAAACAAATATCAGTATTTTCATTGTTAAACTCATTTTAAATGACATTCATAATTTAGAGTTATTACATCTGCATCAAATTGGAAATGAATCCTCTGATCTGATGCGTACGGGGAAAAGTTTGAACACAATGGTCTTTCCTTTAGATTGTATGTTAAGGGGTTATTTGTTTAGAATTTACATTTATTCAATTATTCACTCATGCTAAATCTTATGTGGATGGTTGGAATAGATAAAATATTTATACCTGGGAAATCTTCTTACTCTAATTTTCAACCACTATGGTTGTCATCTCCTTGCACTCCTATACCTTCTATTTTCTTTACTCCTTAATCATAATTTAATAATCATGACAGTTATTCCTAGAACAAATTAGACATAGATCTAAGTATTCTTCACAAATACAGATCTCACATAAATTGTTATAAACTATTCAGGGAACATCCTAATACAACTTAGTCTCCCATATTAAAAACAAGAGTTGTAAATTTCTGAGAGATTGAGATACATGCCATCAAATGTTAGAAGCTGTGACTCTAGTCTGACTCCAAACTCTTGGTTATATAATTTTTACCTTACAGGATTAAAATCTTCCATTGTATTGGGTAAAATATTTTATGTCTGACTTCTTTCTAAAATATTTATTAAACTGTTCCCTCCCAACACCTCAGAGAAGCATTCTTACCCACATCTCCATGTCGTCAGTGGGAACCAGGGAAACTAGAAATCCTGGGTATTATTAAAATGCTATTTTTCTTTAAATATAACATAGACAGTGAATTTGATATTTTTTAAAGTATGGTAGCTTATGTATGGATTTTTTAGGTGTACATTTTTGAGGGGGGGAAGTTTGGGCAACACCCAGTAGTACTGAAGGTTTGTATTTAGAGGACAAGTTAAAATGAGGTATTGCACACTGAAGTCTAACAATATTTTATCAGTCCAGCCTTTGTAGGAAAATTTATAAAGACATAAAAAATTATTGGTCTTGTAGTAGGACTTATTCCAGTAAGAAAGCACATTGTTCTCAAATAATTCATATCCATAGGCAATTAGTTAAAACACTGCATAAAGTCTCTAGCTTGATATCTTCATGCTCTTTTATTTGCTTTAAACTTTGTGTTTCATGTATAACTTTTCATTCTACTGTCAAAGAATTTTCAAATAATTGCCATTTCAAGTATCTTCAAGTACTTCAAATATATGGTCTGACCAAGGTAGATATTCTTTTTTCTTTCTTAAAGTTGAACCTAGGAATCTTAAGGGGACATGAAATCTCTCAGAAATCTGATTGAAATTGGGGTGATTTAAAAGGAAAAATAGATGCTGGAGGGATAATATAAAGCATAGGGAGTCTATCTTACATACAGTCATCCTGGGTTCATTCTGCTGCATGGCATATGGTACCTTGTATCCCCAGAAGGACTTCAAGAGAGTAAAAGCAGGAGTGACCCCTGAGCATGATTGGGTATGGCCACCAAACACTAAAAACCCAATAATACAAAACAAAAACTGCAAGGAAGCCTATTGAGATTGGTTGGGAGAAGAAAGAGGTAAGAAATCAGCTTGACTGAGGAAGACTTTTAAATCTTAGTAAAGGCTATTCAACTAGAAGTCAGAGGGAATAAAAATAGTGTAAACTTCAAGAATCTGTAACACAATCTCAGAAATTTGGGTTTTTTTGTCAACCTTTTCCTGAAATATGCTAAATATTTTATTTCAAAGAGTTAGGAATATTGTTGAGATATTTCAATAAACATTTCAATGTATGAATGGGTTCTATTTCCTTAATATGCTTTTGAATTTTGTGTCATGATATTGGATAAAAAGGATGGAACTATAGAATAATGAATAAAAATGTTTAATTGTTTATCGATGAATTATTTTTAATTTATATGAGCTTATTTCTTGTACTCAAGATGATTGTGTTTCTATACAAATAAGCTCAATTCCTATCTATTTGTAAAGCCAACATTAAAAACATGTTAGAAATCAAGGATGAGACATGATGCTTGACAATAGAATGAGTTCTCTCAAAAGATCAGATAATTTTTGGGTATCTGTACTAGGTTACCTGAAAGTGACTTTCTTGTTTCTCATGGTTACATTTCTAAAATGTGGATATTCATTTTTTTTTACTCTGATTCAGAACTTACTTGTTTTCCCTCTATATTATACCTAACTGTTGGCAGGAGTTAGTTATTCCTGACAATTTAGTATGAGTCTAGTTGGTGTTGGGGTCAAATTGAGATCAATTTATGCATTCGGTCCATTGAGTTACATCTTCAGCCTTAGTTTTTAAATTTTTTTTTTGTTGTTTTTTTGGGCCACACCCGGTGATGCTCAGGGGTTACTCCTGGCTATTCGCTCAGAAGTCGCTCCTGGTAGGCACGGGGGACCATATGGGGAAACCGGGGGATCGAACCGCGGTCCATCCTAGGTTAGCGCAGTCACCTTATCTCCAGCGCCACCACCCGGCCCCAGTTTTTAAATTTTTAATTTAATTTTTTTTTATCTCAGAAAGAGTAGAGCTTCATCAAAATATGTAGAAATTTTTCTTTTGTTTGTTTGTTTTTGGGGTCCATACCCGTTTGATGCTCAGTGGTTACTCCTGGCTAAGGGCTCAGAAATTGCCCCTGGCTTGGGGGGACCATATGTGACATGGGGAGATCGAACCACGGTCCTTCCTTGGTTAGCACTTGCAAAGCAGACACCTTATCTCTAATGACACCTCACCTGCCCTGAAAGTTATTCCTTTGTTAAGATTTGTCTTAAATTATCGTCTATTTTATCTTGAGATATATTATATTTGAGTTATGTATACATTATACATTATATATTATTATTACATATACTATATATTCCTAGAGCTTCCCCTTTCAGCATATTATGTTTTAATTAAAACAACTATTATAATGTAAGTATTCTTGGATTATATTTCACAACCCCATATCTTGATGATGAAATATTTTAATAAATTATTATAAAGATAATGTGTAAGTCAAGATATAGAGGTTGTCTGAAATTGCTTTGGCAAATGTCAGATATTTCATTCATTACATTATAAAGATTTAGTGATATTTCTAATAAATCAACATGTATTTTAAAAATCTTTCACATGGAAATCAATAAAAGAGACAAACTATATGATTCATAGTAAAAGGTTTTTAACACTGTATAAGACAGTAAGAAAGTCAGTAAAGTTATTATCATGGTCCCAAAATAAGTGACAGTTTAGAATAATATATTCTATATTATTAATTGCACAATGATAATGTAAATACAGATTAAATATGATATGCAAATACATACAGAATATGTTAATAACTTGCAAATGAAATTATGTGAGGCATATCTTCTCTGATTTTTTACTCTAGTTCCCCAAAGTCACTATTAACATTCAAGATAAGAATATAAGCCATGATTGAATGGAGATGTAAAACAAATATGGCTTCAGATAATGTGCATGGATTATAAGATTTAGTAACACAGTCTTCAAGATAGTAGTCTTACTATCAAAAACAATGTTTTACTTAAGACAAGTACTACTTTATAACTGTTTCTATGTTGATTATAAAGCTCTAGTACTAAAAAGAATTCCGTCTAAGGAAGCAAAACATACCTAAGCTACTATTAATATGGTTAGAACTTTTTATAACTGCTTATATTTGGTGAGAGTTGCTGGTAAGCTTCTTAATTCATTCTATTTCTCTAGAGTTTACTGCATATCTCTCACTAGAATTGGCAAACACTGATTTAGAGACTGTTGTATAAATCATTCTTTTCTTAAAAATACTTATACCCAGGAATTTTGGCTTGGCATTTGTTATTTCACAATAATTAATTTTAAGATATTGATGTTTTAATGTTTTAATAATAAGATAAATATGCATAAGATTATCAATATTTTCCAGTTATTAACTTTTTAACATTTGCTTCTTTTCCTAGACACACTCATAGCCTCCCACAATGACACACATTGACATACAAGCATTTTTTTTGAGATGCTGTAGATACAACCTCGTTTAATGCATTCAATGGGTACAATTTGCTACTGACAACCACAGCTCCTTAAAGAACTTTTTATTGACTGAACTACTTTGAGAAGTTGTTGTTTGTGTAAATATACCCCTGTATATTTTATCCGAGAGTACCTAAGAAATGGTTCTATTTATTCATATTATCACACAATAAATGTAATGTGGATAGCTGACATTTTATATTTATAACCTGCATCCAAGTTATTCCATTTGTCTTAATATAGTATCTTATATCCACACAACCAACATATATTAAATTATAGAAAATTTCTAGAAATCAAAAACCTTTCATCATATCCCTTTCTTATCAATTCCATTTTACCACCATTAAAAAAGTTTTCCTTGCAGTGACAATAGAAATGAGGGCTAGGAAGATGAGCCTTTGGTATGAATGTCACTATGTACCTAAAATATTACTGTGAAAGATTTGTAATTTACTTTGGTCAAAATAAAAATTACTTAATTAAAAAAAGAACTCTGAAACAATTCTGAAAAAATATAGGCTCTGTCCTAGGATCTGAGCAAAACCCAAGACCACTAATTACATTATAACAACAGCAATGGAACAGAACTTCTAGAACTGTAAAAAACAACAAACAAAAAAACCTCTTTTTAGCCTTTGCTCTATGACCTACGCAAAAATCAAGGTCTCCAGCTACAGAGGTGGGATGGCATCACCCACTTCTGAGAGAAAAGGTTTCTACACAATAAAAAGACCTTGGGGTGTGTAAATGAGTGAGTATGGAACCTGCAGTTGTTCCCATGGCAGTATGCTTCAAGGGCAGAGAAATCCTAATCTCCCAGGCCAAGAGAATTCCATTTCTAATTTCCCCAATGTTTACTATGCCTATGCGAAGAAGAGGAAGAAGAGAAGAAGAAGAAGAGGAGGAGGAGGAGGAAGAGGAGAAGAAGAAGAAGTAGAAGAAAAGGAGGAGGAGGAGGAGGAGGAGGAGAAGAAGAAGAAGAAGAAGAAGAAGAAGAAGAAGAAGAAGAAGAAGAAGAAGAAGAAGAAGAAGAAGAAGAAGAAGAAGAAGAAGAAGAAGAAGAAGAAAAAGAAGAAGGAGGAGGAGGAGGAGGAGAAGAAGAAGAAGAAGAAAAGAAGAAGAAGAAGAAGAAGAAAAGAAGAAGAAGAAGAAAAGAAGGAGAAGAAGAAGAAGGAGGAGGAGGAGGAGGAGAAGAAGAAGAAGAAGACCGTTTTTTAAATAAGTCCTGGTCTGTCAGATTTTTTCCTCTTGTTTTGTTTTATTTTGTTACCTATTTCTTCTTTTATCCTCTTTCTTCTTCTAAATGGATATTTATTACACCTAGTTTTTCTTTTTGGTTTGTCTTTTTTTCTCTTTCATTCTTTTTTCTTTTCTTCTCCCATATTTTTTCTTAGATATACAATAAAACAACATTACTGGAAACAACTTAATCACCTTCAATTTGAGGGGGAAACAGATGGTACCAAGATTAGACAGTTGTATGTTTGGTGGAAATAAAAACTGATCAGACATGAATACCAAATCCAAAGTCAATGACAACAGAATTGATACTCAATATACAACAAACTGTACAAGGGAGAAACAGTTGTACTAACATTACGAGATTAAAGAGGGAGATGTGGATGCATGCTGGCAACAGGGGTGAAGGGAAGACAACACTGGTGGTGGGATTGTCCATCCTTCATTTTCACTATGTGCCTCAAATATTAATGTGAAAGAATTGTAATTTACTTTGATCACAATAAAAATAAAAAGAAATATTTTGTGTATTACAAGGTTGCATTAATTTGTCTTCACAATGTGCATCTTCCGTTGCAAAATGAAAGTAGTTAATAATGTTGTATTTTAAAGGAAAAATGGAGGGTAATTTTTAAAAATACAATCATATAATAAATTAGACAGTGACACAGTAATTGTGCTAACACAATACTATAATCATGAAAATATTGTAATAAACATGGAACACACTAGTCCCACTCACAAAAAATCAACATTTAGAAAAAAGTGAACATTTAATTAAATAATATGTTTTGGGGTGATAGCAGGTGGTGCTCTGGATCACTCCTGAGTAGCTCAAGGGACATTAGGAAGTGCTGGGGATTAAGAAGGGGACATGCAAGGAAAGTTCCCTACCTGCTGCACTATTCATGACTACTAAAACTAAATATTTTAATATAGAATATTTATCAAGGCAAAATTTCCTCAAAGTATTTTTAAAAAAGTGTATATAAAGGAGAAATCAAAGAAATGTATGAATATTTCATTTATTAACCAAACAAGGAATGCTATGCACCAATATGGAGATAATAAATTGAATTCATTTAATTGAATCAGGTTTAGAAAATGTATCTTATTGATTGAGAGGTAATACAACAAATAGGGCACTAACCTTTCAAATCAGGTTCAATACCTGATACCCCATATGGTTTCTGAGTCCACTAGGAATGATTTATTACCTTAGAGTCACAAGTAAGTCTGATGTACTACAGGGTGTGACCCAAGAACCAAAAATAAATAAACAATGTTCTTAGAGGAGATAAAGTTAAAAAATAGTCTTTTAGTAATAATAGTTGCTTCAAGAATTACAAAGCACACTGAGAGTAAGCGATGGAGTAAACAAATTTTTCATATTCCTCCCACTAAATATAGCAAGAACTGCTGGTTATCAGCGTTAAAGCAGATAAGAAGAGACCAGAGAGATAGATAGAAGAGAATTCAATGTGCATGCTTACATCAGTCTGACAGATTCGATCCCTAGAACTACCTGTTATCTCAAGAATTTGCAGGGGACAAGCCTGAAGGATTCCATACACAATTAGTGTAGCTCTGGGTGTCAAAATATTACCATGGTGTCATGAATAAACCCAAATATTGCAGCATTCCAGAAAAGTTCCTTTTCACTTGGACTCATTCATTCTATATAAAAGACTGGAGAAACTATCAATAGGGATATTGGGAACAGCAAAAAGACTCCCAGAGAAATGCACACTCTTTAGTCAAAGATATTTCTTAGTAAAGTTTAAATAAAGGGAATTATATTATTTTGAGAATTGTTATTAATGGGAGAATTATAAATTAGATCTTGACATTCTTGGATCCTAGCTGCAGGCTTGAAAATGGTTTGGTCTTCCAATTGAGAAACAACAAGACCAACATTCCTCATATTATTAGTGGACATCATTTGGGGATCCCAAATTTCCACTTATGTCTAGCATTCACAAGAATTCCCACTGATACAACTAGCAACAGAAACCTATTGAAAACCCAGACTTCTCACTCTACATAACTCTATAGAACAGTGATAAGATGGTATTTCCTCTTCTCACTGGACTTGTGTCATAAAGAGACTGCTCAAATACAAAATAGTTAAGAAAAACCCAGGGACTTTATCCAAATATATTTCCCAAATATTCTGATGTCAACAGAAAATCACTTGCTGTACTAAAAACCTGGAAAATCTCAAATAGAATTTAAAAACACATCTTTAGATGTCAACACCAAAATAGCAAAGTTGTTAGAATAATAGAAATTTGAAGTCAAACAGCTTTCTGAAGACTTTTCTGGTATGCTTATGCAATATAAAATTAGTAACTATTTATTTATATAGATCTATATACACTTTAAAACATTATTGAAATATGAGGAGATAGCTCAAGAGGCAAAGTCCATGATTAACATACATTTGGTTCTGAATTTAAGCCAATATTCTCTGAATGTCTTTGGGTGAGACCTTTTTGTATTAATATCTATTTAAACAATATAAATAGATATTGATTCTTTATAAAATGCAAGCAGGGACCCGGGAGATAGCATGGAGGTAAGGCGTTTGCCTTTCATGCAAAGGGTCATTGGTTCGAATCCCGGTGCCCCATATGGTCCCCCGTGCCTGCCAGGAGCAATTTCTGAGCATGGAGTCAGGAGTAACCCCTGAGCACTGCTGGGTGTGACCCAAAAACCAAAAAAAAAAAAGAATAAAATGCAAGCAATGTACAAGATATGGAAAAATAAATTAAAAACAGTAAACACAGTAAAATATTAAAACTAAACATTAACATTATTAATTACATTTTACTAACTTTTAACAAAACTATGAAAACTGTGCATTATAGGATAAACATTCCAAATTTACTGATATTGTTGAAATAAAAAGAAATGATGGGGGGGTGGAGTAGTGGAGCAAGGGTCAAGGAATCTGCCTTGCCCACGCTAGCCTAGGACTGACCACAGTTTGATCCCCTGGCTTCCCATATGGTCCCCCAAGCCCGGAGTGATTTCTGATTGCATGCCCCCCCCAAAAAAAAAGAAAGAAAGAAATTATGAAAAATACAAAATGATTTAAACATTTAACAAGAAAAACTAGGCATAGCTAAAATAAGATTAGGTTAAATGGAGTTAAGTATAAAGAAATAAAATTACTGGCTATGGTGAGGACCATCATATGTCAATGATAATATGGCAATAAACCAAGAAGACACAGGAACCCTAATTCTGAATACAAGAAAATCTAATTAAAAAACATGTGATGCAAAAAAAAAATGCATAGAAGTGAAAGAAGACAAATTCACAATTATATATCTCAGGTCCTCTATTTTAACAATTAATAATGTAACTAGACAGAAATTTATCAAGCACAGAACTTGGCAAAACTATCAACTAAGTTTATATTCACTATATTTATATTTACTATTCACCAAAGTTTATAAAACACTTTGGCCAACAATAGCAGACCATTCTTTCTTTTCTTTCTTTTTTGTGGTTTTTGGGTCACACCCGGCAGTGTTCAGGGGTTACTCCTGGCTCCATGCTCAGAAATTGCTCCTGGCAGGCACGGGGGACCATATGGGGCACTGGGATTCGAACCGATGACCTTTTGCATGAAAGGCAAACGCCTTACCTCATGCTATCTCCCGGGCCCCATTCTTTATTTTCAAGTATTTTTGAATATTATATCAAGAAAAAATAATTCTATCCCTAATAGACCTCAATAGAATTTTATAAAGTATTAAAAATAGATGGGTGTACTATCTAACTGCGTGAAATAAAATCAGAAATCAAGAACAAAGACAAGGAAAATCATTGAACACTGGGAACTAAGAGTACATGTCTTAAGAACCTATCTATGAGTCAGAGAGAAAGTTGTGAGAAATAAAATTGCATTGAGTTTAGTGAAAATGAAAGAAAAATATCAAAAATTGTGAGAGAATACTGAAGTAGTGCTGATATAAAAATTTATAGCACTATATCTAGCCTACATAGAAAAGCGGAAAATCCCAAGTCTGAGTTTTCAATTTAAGAATCAAGAACATGAAGAGCAAAATAAAACCATAGTTGAAGGAAAATAAAAAGCAGATATCAATCAGGTTGAAAACAAATGCAATATAGAAAAGTCAAAGAAAGACTTAAACTTATTTGAAATTGTCAATAAAATAGACAAAACTCCACAAGACTGATAAATTAAAAAAGAAGAGTGGACAGAAATTATGTATATCAAGTGGAACCAGAGGTTCCATATAATTACATATAATTACATAATTATATGTAATGAAGTATAACGAAGTATAAACTGTTACAAATCACCAAATAAATCATTTGAACAACCAGATTATTAATTCAATTAAACTGATACAACTATGTACATGCATAAGTATGCACGCATGTATTAATGAAAATAAAAATATCAGCAATTGTTCTATACAACTAAGTTCAAGAAATTTTTGTTACTTTTATGTGGTCATACACAGTCTTCATCACGGCTTATTCCTTGCTCTCAGCTCAGGAATCAATCTTGACAGTGCTCAGTTAATGCCAGGAATAAAACTGGTGTCAGCTGCATGAGAGATCACAGCATTAATCTCTACAATATCTCTCTGTCCTTAATACATTTTTGACACAGTTATAAAATCAATTTAATGGTGAATATTTAGCCTTTAAATGTAATGTTAAGCAAAGATACATTATATGAATATAGAATATTATAAAATTAAGTAAAAATATCATAAATTTATTGTGAATATAAAATTATAAAACTTTAGGTAATAATTTAGGAGAAAAATATTTGGTATCTGTGGGGAACATAAGACAACAGAAGAAATTTTGCTCAGTGAAAGGCTATGTAAATTAAGAACAGATGAATTACAGACTGACTGGAAAAAAATATCTGGATACCACATACCTATAAAAGTAGTACTATATCACTAGCAAATAGCAATCCACTTACAGTATTGGGAAAGTTTATAATGAAGCATTTCACTTAAGAGGTTATACAGGAAGCAAACTAGTGACCCTGGCAGCCCCCTAAACAGCCCTGCAGTGACCCTTGAATGTCCATGCTCTGAGAGTCTGTAGTCAATATCCCAAAATCTAAGCATGGAACTGTGACTATGTAGGTGACTCAGATATAAAAAGTTTATGCATAAAGTTACAAAGTTCAAGAATCACTAATTATTCTTAATGTTAAAGATATTAGCAAATAAATACACCTAGGTTATTATAACATGCATAGTATAAATCATATTTTATCTATGTTTTCTAAATACTCTATCAAATAGAGATGATTGTTTTTCTGGGAACTGACCATAGTTTAGTAACAAGTTTCTGAGATTGTTTGTAGATCTACTGTGTTGCAATGATTTTCTATGCATAAATTGCTTAGGTATTAGTCATAATGCACCTGCTTTAAAATATGTATTCTTTTCTTTCTTTTATATATTATTTTTTCTAACTGTTGGAAGACATCTGTCTTCTACATCAACAAAGTGGGAAATCAAAAACCTTTTACCTCTTAGATTGTTTTGGACTTAATTTTCTTATAACTATTTCACTACACCAGAGTTTTGGCAGACTAATTATTTCTTCTCATGGAGAGTATGAGTCATCTCATTCTACTACTTAATTTAAAAACATGACCAACCTAACCATCTGCTTCCAAGTTCTAAATTCTGAACCACAACAATCTTTAACTAAACATCAATCTCAATTGATATATTTAATAACTCCTTTCATAGGACTCATGCTTCTTGTTCAGCAGTTCTGAAAAATGTATACACATTTTTGATGTGCAAGTGCATAGTTGGTTCTCTGTATCTTCATACCAAGTTTATATTCTAGGAATTTCATAATAAAAGTTGTATACATTTGCTGATTTAAACAATAGAAATTTCATGATTGCATTCTTATTGAGACTCAATGTTTAACATTAAGGTGCTGACAGGTTTGGTTTTCCTCTGAGGTCTCCATCTTAAAGTTGTCTACCTACTCTCTGTGCTCTCATGGATCTTTGTCTGAGTGGTTTGGTCCTACACATTCAAATTCTTTCAATCTGATTCTGACCATATTAGAGTCATTAGTTATTGGCTTTGTTTCAACTTAATCCTTCTTTAAAGACCCATACTGAAAACACTGAGATTAAAATTGTAATACGTGAAAAATTCAGGGATATCTTGATACTGTTTATGATAATCCATGACTCAACAACTTCTTCTAGGACGTACTCTATCCCCATTAGACATCAATTACCCCTCTCCTCATCACTGAGTTAAAAAAGAATATTATGGCAAAACCTTTCTAAAAACAAAACAAAACAGAGCTCTGATTGAATTATCTTTCTTCTCAAGTTTTGCTTGAATGTAGAATGTATGTATGTACGTTGTTATCCGAGATTATTCATTCCCTTTAGAAACAAATCCTTTTTCCAAAAGTTCAGCCGACTTGGTTAAATAAGTGAATAACATGTGAAAGGAAATAACTATCACTTTACATAAACTCATTATAGAGCTTGAACATTTAATCTTATTTAAGTAGCTAGGCTAATATAGTCTGACCAGAATTGTCACATCTGTTACTTTCAAAGAGAATTTCTTTTTTATAGCTATCTTCAAAATATATGCCATATATAATAACTAAAACATTAAAAATTACTTTTGTAAACATATGGTTTGTATTTCAGTTTGTTTTCCTGCCCATCTGCACATAAGAATAAATATTTTATGGAACATTTTCTGCATTCATATTGGAAAACATTATTATTTTCCCAAAATTACAACCTAAAGTCCAGATAAAGTTTTGTAATTCCATTAATAGTTAATTCTTTCTTTCAAACTGAACATAGAATATTGACTAGTTCTTATAAAAATAAATATTAATATGGTAGGTGGTCATGTTTCCCTCTTCCTCCATTGTAAACAATAAGTTAGCATCTAAAGGGAATTGATTTAAGACTGAAACTGATTTAACTGCCATAAGATAAAATTGAAAAGCAATTGTTAATATCACTATATTTTTCCTAGCTAAATGTAAAATGATTAAGTGTATACAGCAGTTCTAAGGGGAACACAGCATTCCACTCTTGTCAAGTACTAATTGATAGTCCTGTGCCATCTTAGATATTGGAAGTATATGTAGTCTTGATTCTTTGACATGTATAAAATCAGACAATTTCATATAGAAATGTAGACATTTTCTTTTCTATTCCTTGAAAATTTAGGAAGTTAAACCTGGATTTAAAAGTCTATTTTTTTACATTTAAGAATCTATGTAAATATTTTAAAACCTGGAAATTAAATTATTGTGGCAACTGATGAATAATTGCTCATTGCTTACTCTAGGTCCGCTCAGTCATCGCTTTAAGTGTTGTTCACAGAGCCATTTGTGGTACTGGGGATAAAACTGGGCTCAGCCCCATGTAAGGCAATACTATAATCCAGTGGTCGGCAACCTGCGGCTCGCGAGCCACATGTGGCTCTTTACACTTTTAATTTGGCTCTTCTGTGTGCGGGGCCACTGCTCCAGGAGTCAGAACTCTGCTCCTAGCCTCTGTCAGTGTGCACCTGGTGTGCAGCCTTGGCGGTTGGCTCCAAGAGTGTAAGATGATACCCAGTATCAACCCCAAACTAAGGTGTTCCCCCAATGTCATCCTTCCTTAAACCTCTTCCTTTGATATGTAAAAACCCACTGAATATGTACTTTTGTACATATGCACTCTCTTGACCTGAAGCCTCCTGGTATTGGGAATTGGTTTTAATAAAGAAAGAGGTATTCTAGCTTTTTGAGCTCGAGACAGAGAATACAAGGTAAAAGACCATGGATTCCATGATCATCCTTTCCTGGCTAGCTTGGTATTATTTCTTTCCTGCTACCCTGCTTCTACAGATCAGGTTGGGTGGGGTTTAGAAATACAGTGCCTGGAGCAATCTTAAAATACATATTTTATCTTTCACAAGAGTGGGCATCTTCCATGAAGGGATTCTCAACCCAGAGTTTTCTTTTCCGTGGATTCTCATGTTCAGAGTACTCATAATTAAAGTTGTGAGCTAATGCCTTTAAATACTATTTTTCATATTGGTTATGGCTTTCTGCATAATATAAGTGCTAATCAAAAATTTTTTGCCAGAGTGGAAACATTTCAATACCTCCTTCTCAGACATAGCTATCCCAGAATCAGATTCTTTTTAACACATCCATCTTATGTCTCACTGTAAAAACTACTTGTGAAAGTCCCCTACAGAGAAACAATAAGTTCATAGAAAAAATAAACAATGTCTGCCAAATACACAAGCTTAGCTACCCATTCCTTGTCCAACTGGGGCTCTACAAAGTCAGAGTTCTGCTCTCACAGGAACTGTATTACTTCTTCCCTCTTGCCAACAAGGTGAGAGAGCACCCATCCCCAGAACAGCCACTTCACTTCTTCCTGGAGAAGATGCTAGTAGTGGGCATCTATACTCTCACCTGGGGTGGTGAATAGCCTGGATTTGATCACAATTGTGAATTTCACAAATTATCTTTATTGTGTCATCTGTCACAAAGTTTATTTCAGCAGGGAGTTTTTTTGAATCCAGTTTATCATACAATGAGTGGATACAATGTACAGGTGTGCAACTTCTGCTTCTTGTTACTACACAAAAACACTGATCTATGCACAGTGCATTATCTGTACATAAATCAACACATCAGATTATTATTCTGAGTGAAATGAGTCAGAAGGAGAGGTGTAGACACAGAATAATCATTTGTGGCATATAAGAATAATACATGGCAATATGGTAATAATATCTAGAGCAAATAGGGATAAGGGAGAGGAGGACTATTCCATAATAGAAAGCTTGCCATAAAAAGTGGTGAGTTCAGTTAGAGTAGAGAAAGGTGGGGCCCGGGAGACAGCATGGAGGTAAGGCGTTTGCCTTTCATGCAAAAGGACATCGGTTCGAATCCCGGTGCTCCATATGGTCCCCTGTGCCTGCCAGGAGCAATTTCTGAGCATGGAGCCAGGAGTAACCCCTGAGCACTGCCGGGTGTGACCCAAAAACCAAAAAAAAAGAATTGAGAAAGGTACATTGTGAAATTGATGGTTGGAACTTATCACTCTGGACAAGAACTGGATGCTGAAAATGGATGCATGGTACCCTGTAATTAACAATATTGCAAACCACGGTGTCATAAAGGAAAATTTGCAAACCTCAGTGTCATAAAGGAAAAGAAAGATAGAGAGAAAAAAGCAAAATGACTGCCCCTGACATAGGCAGAGGAGGGTGAAGGGGAAGGAAACAAGGGACATTGGTGGTTGGGAAAATACACTGGTGAAGAGTGGTGTACATTCTATGATTGAAACACAAGTATGAATAATTTTGTAACAAATATGCTTAAATAAAAATTATTTTTAAAATGTTTCAGGCGCTCTATCCTAATTCCTTTATGATATGATATCATATGCCTTTAACAAAGTGCTGTTCTTGTTTTTGTGTGTATTTTAGTTTGGTTTCCTGCAGCACACACTAAAGTGTCAATAGATTTCTATTTCCTTTCAGTGAAATCACTCCTTTTCTCTGGAACACTGTTCTTGCTTTTAAAGATTGTTAAAAAGTTTTTTCTCTTTTACTTGCTTCATCTCCATATTGTAGGGTTTCAAATTTTCAGCACATTTTGGTTATCAAGAAGAAATGCTTTGAAACGTTTTGCTTCCTTATTATCAGAAATCAAAGCATTTTTCCTCAAGAAGTGTGTTCACTATCCAAAATTAAGTCAGTGGATTCAAAAACTGTATTTCATGGAGAATGTTACTTTACATCTAAATCAGCTTAATCATAAACTACAGGGGAAAGAAAACACTTTTTTCGATGTTAGAAGAGGTTATTTCATTTGAAAACAAATCATCTGTTTTTGCTCAAGATTTTGACAGAGATACTTTGATTCACCTTCCAAGCCTGTTGAAACATCGCCAAGAAAATAATTCTGATATTGACATTATCTATTTTAAAACAACACTTATAAATATAAGGGAAGCTTTTATCAAGAGGTTTCAGGATTTCAGAAACAGCAAAGCGACGTCGACCTTTGTTAAAAACCTCTTGATGCCACTGTAACAGAATTAAATTTTTCTCCCTTTAATATTGACATTGGCAACTTTGAAATGCATTTTCTGGATTTAAAAAACAAAGAACTCTGGAGCTTGAAATTTGAACGTCTTTGTACTAATTTAGAAAGATTGGAGAAACACAAGTGTGAACTTAGTTCACAGCACAAGTGATCTGCTTTGAAAGAACTGGAGAAGGAAGATATGTTGATTTTTAACACCTGGAATAGTATTCCTCACTCATATAATCAACTAAAAGTACTAGCGTTTGCTGTTCTTTCCTTGTTCGGGTCTACATATTTATGCAAACAATCATTTTTCAAGCATGGATCTTATCAAGAGTAAATTAAGAAATTGTCTCATCGATGAGAATCTGTAATCATGCCTAAAATTAAAAACAACAACATACAAACCTCACTTACTCAAACTTTCCAAGGAAATGCAAGGCCAATGTTCACATTAGTGTTTGTGATTTTGTCAGTCATTGTCAGGATGTAATTTTCTCTACATTGTAAGGCAAATTTTATGGAATTTAACATTATTGATAAATAATATTATTCTAAAGCTTTTGTTTTATTAGTTGTGTTATTTGTATCCTCCTGACCCTTGTGAATACTTGCATGTAGAATATTCTCAATAAAAACTAATAGAAACTAAAAACAGTGTACCATTCTATGTATTTTCGGTTTTAAAAATGTGACTCTCGGGGCTGGAGAGATATCATGGAGGTAAGACATTTGCTTCTCATGCAGGAGGTAGGTGGTTCGAATCCCACCATCTCATATGGTTCCCTGAGCCAGCCAGGAGCGATTTCTGAGCATAGAGCCAGGAGTAACCCCTGAGTGCTGGCAAAAACAAACAAACAAAAGCAAAAACCAAAACAAAAAACAAAACCCACCAAAAAATGTGGCTCTCAATATAAATTTCAATTCTGCTTTTGGCGAGATTTGGCTCAGTTGAAAAAACGGTTGCCGACCACTGCTTTAACCCTATATTATATCTCTGGCACAGATAAAATATTTTTTGTTGGTTTTGTTTGTTTAATTTTATTTGAGACATTAGGATTTATATTATACTTATATCATATATGATATATTTAATATAAACGTAATTTATTATATATAGTATGTATTATATAAAATTATATATTTAATATATTTAAATATATATACTTATGTATATTAATGACAGAATTTCACATATACAACACCACTTGCCTCCACCAGTCTTAGTGTCCTGTCATTCTCCTCTACCACTATCAAGCCACATGTGGTAGACTGTTCTGTAGACAAGGTTTTGTATATCATGAGCCTTGATCAGTCTTTGCTCTTTCACCTGGGTCTCAGCAGTCTACAGGGCACATTAGTGCTTAATCATATGTGTATCCTTATGAAAATCCAATTGATAATAAATAAATAACAAATTTGGGGAGAAGTATTCAACTTTCAATTTATTATATATCCTTCATAAAAATTTAGTTTTTTTCTTTAAATATTGGCTATACATTACACTTTAGTATAAATGATATTAACTAAACACTCTTTTTTCATGAAACAATACTTAAATATGTGTGTATTTTTGAGAAAATAGTTTAAGGAATAAAGCACATGTCTGAGAACCTGGGTTACTTGTCTCCCTGAGCACTACCAGGTAAACCATTGTTAGAAATGACTCCTACTTTTCTGAGCATTTGTGACATGACCCTATAAAAATGATATCTAGGAAAAAAAGGAAGGAAATTCAAGTAATTGGGCATAATTTTGTGATTTACTTAAGGTGACAGAATTCCCAGGATCTCTAAGAAGTTCTGATTTTTTTCATAAATTCTAAAGATTAATATGTATTATGAACTTGGAAATAAATTTCACTAAATTAAGGAATCTATGAAAGTAAAATAACTAATTTGAGTACCAGAGCAATTGTAAAGTCTGTGTGCCATATTTCTTTCACCTGGCAAACCTGGGTACCAACTTTGGCATCCCATATAATTCCCCCAAGCGCTGCCAGGAGTGGCTCCTGAGTGCAGTCAATGCAAGATGTGGCCCTAAAAAAAAACAAAGGTATAATCTAAAGACATGCTTTATATAACTTTTTGGAGGATATATTTATAGTCCCATTTGATAAATAAAGAAAATTTTATAATATGATTACTTATATATATCTAAATAAAATATTTTTAAATATTAAATGTGTGTTTATATGTATAGGGAATATTATCTGGATAAATAGCTTTTGATAAAATAAAAGCAATTAGAATCAAAATAAATTTGAAATAATCTAGTGTATCTTATATTTCTATCTTAAATGAATTACTAATTATTTAGCAAGATGCATTACTAATTAATATCATATTTAAAGATAATTAAAGAACTTTGGACATTTTTATTTGACCTTATTCTGTTCTGCTTACTTTGGGAATGCAATGCTATGACTATTGAAATTCATATTGTGTTTTTATATTCACTCACAAATATAGACTTACAAGACAAAAAAAACCTGATTGTTCACTCACTTGTAACAGTGACTCATATCTTATAAAAACCTGCTTTGAAAATCCACAGATCTTTCTGTACTTAAAAAAATGTAAATGATTTCTTTTGCCCATGGGGAGATTAATAAATTCACTAAGGTGAAAAAAATTCACAGTAAGAAAATTGCTCAAAGATTAATTTAGCCTGTTTAATTCAGCTCTCAAATGTTTCTCAGAGATCTAAAATATTTTTCTACCATCCCTGCACCTGGGGCATCAATTTGATTATTTTTACTCTTGATTTTAATGTGTCTACTTTCTTCTATATCAAGCTATTTTCAATTTCATTCAGTTCAGTTCATTTTAACCTTGGTTTCTCTCTCATTTTTTAGAAGATTATTTCAATTCATATTTTGTTGATGATATACCCTTATATTATTTTGGGCTCAAAACTGGAAGAGATTTGTAATAGATATCACATTTCTCCTTTTCCAGTCTTTCCTTTTCTCTTCTAGACATAAATACACATCACCGTGTTGATAAACGTGTGGTATGTTCAATACTTGACATCTATTTTTTTTCAAGGGAACTAATATTCTAAGCTGAGAGGGCAGATAACAAACCTTTATAAATCATAGCAAACTCCAGGCCTCTGAGCTTATAGTTTTGACCACAAGTGAAAATGACTCTATACGATAGACATACTTCTTGTACGTGTTATTTTTTAATTGAAAAATACAGTTGACTGTCACATGTCTTTTCACTGCTTTATTTAAAATAGTGTAGGGAGTGTTCTGTGTCTGTTGCTATCCACTGTTTGGTGATTTAATTTTGATAAAGTCATCTTTATCTGACAAAATTCAGTGTGCTATATAAAAATAAGAGAATCTCTTATTATTCATTGTTCTTTATTTTTCCCATGATAAAATATATTAGCTTCTCCCATTCAGTTTATGCATGATATCAAATTTAGTTGCTTTTGTATGTCTTTTTGTAATATACTTGTATTTTGTAGATTATGAAAATTTTCATTTTAACTGGAAGTTAAAGAATTTCAGTGATAAAAAAAGAGGTGACTTAGTAACTTTTATCCTAAAAAGGAGCTATCTTAATGGAAATACTGACATTGTTAAGGGTAACGTTAGCAAAGAATAAAAGTCAATACTATATCAATACTATATCTTGCAAATTTATCAATTTGCCTTACCTAAGATAGGACGGCATTCTCTAAAGTGTATAACTTCGGTTAAAATTTGTCAAAATTTTAGCATAGATGCTGATGCAGTGAGCACAGGTTTGCATAAATTAAAATGAATTTGTTCTGGTTTGATGAAAATGTTCTGGTATTGTGGAAACCAGAACAGTCAAAATAAGAGAGCTTCATCTGTTTCCTTGGTGCTCTACTCAAGACATGAAAAATAGCCAATGGGACTTTTAACCCCAGATCTGTCAACTTATGAAATTGCTGTGAAATAGGGAAAAAGATAGTGACTATGTTACAGCCCATTGAATCATTGTTTCAATTGTTTCCTCTGTGTCCATTACATGCCTGATTAATTCCTTGGGCAGGATGAGGGACAGATCATTAATGACTACAAAATGCATGCATGGAGTAGAGTATGTGGCATATTCTATTTTTTTAGTGGCATCTGAGTGCTGTTCTTTACCAGGAGTAACACTAGGCATTCATGATACATCCTTTTAGGCCAGATGTTTTTGGAGTTGGGGGCATAGGAACTGATTTCTGATTTTGCTTCTCTTAATTAAAAATAAATTTCAAAAGAAAAAACATTACTATTTGAATAAGACCAGGAAAGAGATGCAGCCTATCCACTCTTTGCAGATTACAGAACAATTGAAATGTTATGACATGGAAAGTATGTGTGGGTAATGTAGCTTGTATTATATTTGAGAGCAAAATTGAAACCACACTTCTCTGGAGGGTACAGATGATGACAACTGGAAAGGTGTTCATAAATGATATTATTTCAGGCTGTGTTGTGCAGACCCTTCTCTGCTCAATCAGATTCATGTGTGGGACAAATAAATCTCAGGAGAAAATATCTATTTTGCTTCTAAGTTCTAGATTGAAAGGCTGATATAAATGTAGGAAGAGTGAAGAAGACAATATACTCAAATAAAAGAAACAGATTTTGAAAATCATATTGATACTTTAGTAATAAAAAAAGCATTACACATAACATGATCCCCAAGTTCAATTATTTCATAAAAAAAACTGGTAGCATAATTATCTGGTTAGTGACCTACTAGAAAAACTATATATGGATGATTCCATAAAAGCATTTAAATAATTTGACATGTTGTAATTTTATAAAATAATTAAATTTTAATCATAATCAATGTTAGTTTGACTCCTCATAACAAGTTAAATAAATTTAACATAAAGTTAAATAAATTTCCAGAGATATAATCAATAATATTTAATCCACATATCTTTATATATTTATTTTCTAATTTTCTGTAGAAGTTTTTCCTCACTAAAACTTACAGTAATGCTTAAAATGTAATTAAATATTCACCTTTCAGGAAAAGTAGCCTAGAGTCATATGAAATGATAATTTCTTATGATCACTTTCAGGTTAAATGAACTTTGGATAAGGATTTAAATGCTCACAATGCTGCATAAATCAACTTCTATTACCCAGAAACACAGCTCAATTCACAAAGTTAGAGTTATATATTAAGGTTGAAATTACTATCAGCAAAAGAAGTTATAAGTTTCATTTGATTCAAAAGAGTCTGATAAACATAGTATCCTTCACTTATCCTGAAACAGCTGTGCTCCAGGAAATTTATGTCACAAGTATTTTAATAACACATTGACGGTAAGACACCTTGTGTAACTCGTCCACCGCACCCCGATGCTGTGCTCTGTTGTGTGCACTGTAGAACGAATAAATAAAAAGTATTTCTGTTTCCTTTGCAACTTTATTTTCTCCATTTTACTGAATATAGGTTTTCTCTTTAACTTCTTGGCTGCTCTATTTCAGTGCTGAGAATGTGTGTGCATACATGTGTGTATACGATGTACTTGTGCTCAAAAAACATCTGTGCTATCTCGTTTACTTGCTCTCTGAAATTTTTTGTGTTAATGACTGTTTATACAAGGGTAAAGTGGAAAATTTTGTAGGTCATAGAGGTACAGTGTACCTATCTTGAACCCAGCACAAAAACGTCACTGTGGCTCTACTACTGTACAAAGGACTGTTGCTGTCTAAAATCATGTGTGGTAGCTTTCTGATGAGTCTGAAGGTTAATATATATTAACCAGTGGTTCCTCCTCTAGTTTCTTTGTATAATATATAAATCGAGATAGTCAGATATTTGTTTTTCCGACTTCATGTATTTATTTATTATTTGTTGGAGGGCACTCCCAACAGTGCTCAGGACTTAGTCCTGGCTGCATTCAGAAATCCATCTTACTTGTGCTAGTGACCATCTGGGTTTCTTCTGGAAATCAAACCCAGTCTCGATGTATACAGAGCAAGCCCTACTAATATTTCTTTAGCCCCCGTGAATTATTTTATTTAATTGGAATCCAATTAAGTATAGTCTCCATGATTTAATTCTTAAGAATGCTATTCTAGGTATAGTTGTATAGTTTTGTATCTGAGGTATTCTTGAGTTGTCTGAATGCATACCTGCAAAATATTTTTTTGACTTTATAACTACAGAAAATACCTGCCAAATAGATATTTCCACTTAATGTTTCATAGGTGAACTGTGGATTTGTCCTTACTCATATGTGAACTTTCACCTATACTCTGGTAGCAAAATTTAGGACCTTAACTCACTGTATCATCAGCATTTTAACTTACTAAATTCATCCCCATACTCCTCTCTGCCTTGCACATTTCTAAAAATCAGCTTTGACTGAAACCCTACTACAAACATGCTTGTAATCATGGTGCTTAAATCAAGATTTATTTTAAAAAATCAGCCTTGGAAAATACAGCACAATTGTGTACCCCTTTACTCATAGGTATAAAATAGATTTCTTTAAGATTTTCATGTAAGATAATGTGTTAGTTCACTATACAGGATTATCTACAATCTTTATCTATACCTTTCTCATTTCATTATTGTATATTCTATACCCTATAATTTAAAATTTTACTTACTTTCTTATTTATCCATGCTTTCTAAATACTTTCTCAGTCCCTTTGTCTTTTCTCTGCCTGCCTCCTCTTCAAACTGTGTTTCTGTCAACTCCTGTTGTTTCCTTCCCTTCAATATACATTTTGATTTGCATAATTTATCTGCTCACCTTTAGTCTGTGTCATTATGAAAGCATAAACATTATCACATTGGTAGTTATTTCTTCCACTATAGTCTTTTTGAGACAAATAACTTTCTGTTCAACTTTGAAGGCCCACAATATATTGCATTTCCTAATATAGTAACATCTTAATATTAATGTAATAAACAAATGTACAAGTACATTGGAAGAACTCTGAAAGTTAATTATTCCTTGGAAATTACAATGAAAATTTATATCCGATTCTGAAATTTTTCACAAATAGTTTCATGTATTTGTGTTCCAGCAAGAAAAATGTGTGTTGTTCATATAGTCATAATAGTAAAATAGAGTTATAGCTTTGGATTAATGTCCAAATATTAGTGATTGTTTTCATTACTCTTTGGGTTTTATGTTCATGTGAAACTTGGACTAAACAGAACAGCTTGAGTTTCATTATGAAACAAAAGCTTATATCTTTTCCTATTAAAACCTCAGTTTAATATTCAGCAGTTTCGGAGGATAGTTTCATAAAAATGTCAATTCTTGCAGTTTTAGAATTGAGTGACAGCCAAAAGTCTTAGCAAAACATCTGAATAAAATCACTCACCATACTTCACAAATGGTAGCTTAAAGCATAGCAAAACTAAAATGTAGATATCTCAGTAACATTATTTCAACTATAAATTAAATGGCTTTAGACAAAAATATCTATCTAAGAAAAATTTCTTAAGACCTTAAAATATTCATAGGGTCATCCAAAAATTTTGACCCACCTATAACATTCTTCTATTTCATTCACTTTTGACTCTTCAGAAAACCTCTGGTCTGGATCTTAGGTTTTTAGAATGTTCTCATCTATTTGTGATTTCTTTTCTTTAAAAGAAAACTGATTTGAAATTACTTGGAGTCAATTTACCATGAGAAACACAGGAAAATTGCTTAACCTCCCAGTGTCTCATTTCTCACTCATTGGCACTCTGATAGAAGAGTATATATCTTTGTTTAGGGTAGGTGAGTTACTTCAAGTTAAAAACATGTTGATTATTTAAAATAAAGCATATATGCTAAAAACAAAAAGTGTGATCTTTAGAATGCATATAAGTTTCTCATTAAACCAAATCTAAACTTTAATGCCATTTAGATGGTCTATGTTGTCCTGGTTTATATTATACATGAAAATATTTTACACTAAATTAATTTATCCTACCATAATTTTAGTTTGCTCTAATACATTTTTGATTACTCAGCAGGTCCTTGGAAGCCAATAGACAGTATATAAATTTATGTAAGTTCAATCTAACTTGAGAGAATGTTTTATAATATTTCTAATGCTACTTAGTATCACTTATTAACTTTTAATGTCACTGAATAAAGGCTGATGAGTATGACATTTTAGGATAGAAAATCTCTGGTAACGGTCTTCAGAGCATAAAAATAAAGTTGTATGCAAGAAAGTAACCATATAATGTAGTAAATGAAAGAAAATGTAATATTCTTTTGTTTATTTGTTTTTTGGGCCACACTCGGTGACATTCAGAAATTACTTCTGGCTAGGCACTCAGAAATCACTCCTGGCTTGGGGGACCAGATGGGAAGCTGGGGATCAAACTGGTGTTCGTTCTGGGTTAGTTGCATGCAAGGCAAACACCCTACCGCTGCGCTACTGCTGCGTCCTCTGAAAATGCAGCATTTTAACCAAGTTGAATCCTTCGAACCTCTAGTGGAAATGAGAAGGGCTCCTTCATCTTCGTTTGCAAATAGGAAAAACTACCAGGATACACAGGATATTGATACATCACTTTTCCACCAATTACCATCTTTTACTAAAGCTAATTTCTGAGCATAAGTGACTGAAAAATGAAATGTTTCTTTTTCTGACCAGACTCAACTTACTAAGTAGAAGTTCAATTTTAGGCAGTTGTTGAATCTGCTATGTTTTCCTGTGCTCTAATTTGTGAAAAAGAGGTTTCACACTTAAAAAGACAAACCAGGAAAACCATAGACTACTGTCCAGCCTTTCCCATCTCTAAGATTCTATAGGTGGGTGTAGCTAAACACACAGGACCACACACCTTGTTTACACCTAAACAGAGACTTTTTCTCCCCTGGCTTTCTCTTCACTTCTCACACCCCTTTTGAAATGTAAAGACCCACTTAGGCTTAATTAATATTATATAGGTATGATTGTTAACAAAGTCTGCCCTTCCTGTAATGTGGATTGATTCTGAACAATAAAAAATCATGGGCAGTCCGAGAGGCTGGAAGTCCCCTGTGGCACCCCTGCTTGAAACCCACCTGTTCATTGGAGATGGTTTCTGTTAAGTGGAACCTCTCCAGGTGGGTATCATTTGGAGCTTGGTTCAACCTTAGAAATAAAAGCTGATTGTTAAACTGAGAGCAGAAAGATGTTCCCAAACACAACTATTTCATTTAATAAAGAATAATAGTAAAGTTGAAGTCTATAACTCTTGTCAAAATCATTTGTATTTTTGTTAGAGGATCTTTTGAAAGTGTTTTGAATACAAACAGATTTGTAGGCCAGCTAAATTGCAGGACATATAACAAAACAAAATCTTTCCAGAGCGACTACTCACTTGGAAACACAAAGCTTATTTGAACTAATTTATGGTAAAGTGCATGGAATATGAGACTGTAGAAACAATAGATTTATCTGCCTAAAATTAGTGGCAAGTAAGAGCTAAGTGTGGTAAGTGAAAAAGAAAGTGAATTACTAAAACTGCCTCCAATTCAAAGTCATATGTTGGCATATGCAAAACTGTGCTTTGTTGACATTTATAATCATAGGCTTAGCATAATGTATAAGAAATATATTTCACTAAGATAATCCATTTAACATTTAACAAATAACTGAAACAAATATCAATAACAACAAACCATTAGTTAATGAAAAATAATACCTACTTACTATAGTACAAGTAACAGGTACTGTTTCTAACCATATACAAGTAAACAAGATAGTCAAACCCATAAAACAGAATAGATATCAGATAGCTGAAATTCCCAGTTGTAGAATTTAACATGCAAGCATCTCAGAATATCTGTTATTAATACTGAAAGAAAATTAAAAAAAAACATATAAAACTAAACTGAAACTTAGGTGATGGAAAATCTGATTACAATTTTAAAACAAAATGTATCAGTAAGCTGACAAAAATGATTAAGCAGAATCAAATGGACGTTTTTAAAAGTTTAAAAGTACAATGAAAAAAGAAAGATATCATCTTTGGTACTTGATTGTAGAATAGAGTTGTAATGTGAAGCAATGATCAAATATGAGGATGAAGAAATGCAGCATAAAGAAAAGAAAAATAAGGAATTTCTTTTTTTCTCTTTGTAAATCACTTTATTAACAAAATTAAAAACTTTTAATGCAGTGAGTTAGAATTCCTTTTTAATTATACCTAAAAGCACTGACTAGCCAAGATGCTAGATTCAAAGACTGGCACAAGTCCCCACGATTTATAGAAATATTTGATCCTAGATGCTTCATCCCTCCTTCTGGCAAACAGTTCAAAATCCATTTCAACTGTCTCCACACCCAGCATATTCAAGACACTGTGCCAGAGGGATTTTCCTGAGAACCATTATTTTTAAATGACTACCCTGTTCGGTTTTCTAAATGTAATAAAAATATGAATGTGGGGCCGGGCGGTGGCGCTGGAGGCAAGGTGCCTGCGCTAACCTAGGATGAACCGCGGTTGGATCCCCCAGTTCCCCATATGGTCCACCGTGCCTGCCAGGAGCGACTTCTGAGCGAATAGCCAGGAGTAACCTCTGAGCGTCGTCACCGGGTGTGGCCCAAAAACCAAAAACCAAAAACCAAAAAAAAAAAAAAAAATGTGGGAGCCCTAAGGATAGTTTAGCCAGGAGGATTGTTGAATTGCACATAGTGGACCCATATTCTATCCCCAATGCTCCATAAGATCTCATAGGCTACACTGGGACAGAACAAAAACAAAGAATTTCTGGAAAAATAATGGCCAACAAATGTCCCCATTAAACAAAATATTAACAATATATTACATAAAAACACTTTACAATCTGGATATTTTATTTATTTATTTATTTATTTATTTATTTGGTTTTTGGGCCATACCCAGTGATGCTCAGGGGTTACTCCTAGCTATGCGCTCAGAAGTCGCTCCTGGCAGGCACGGGGGACCATATGGGAACCGGGGGATCGAACCGTGGTCCGTCCTAGGCAAGGCAGCAGGCACCTTACCTCCTGCGCCACCTCCCGGCTCCCCCAATCTGGATATTTTAGACACTTGTGATCCCATATATCTGAATCTTAGTGATTACAGCAAGAAGTGGAAGAAATAATATCAACTATTGAAAATTTTATTGGGCTGTCATCCCTTATAAAATAGTTATCATTACAGTTGGCTAATCTGACTATGCTGAGGAGTGAGGCAGACATCAAAGGCTCTAAACATACAATGTAAAAATGACTATTTATGACAGAAATCAAACTCTGGACCTCAAAATGAAGTAAAACAATATGTGTATGTATTCACACATTCACATATGTGTGTGCAATTGCATACTTGCACATATACATACAAATCGGAGCCCAGGGATTTGAAGGTTATTGTATCAAAACCAATTGCGTTCCTACTTTACCCATCAAGAATAACACAATGACCAAGTTGTTTTTCAGAGGCTGCGAAATGTAATACAAACTTTCAGCCAAAAAACCGGCTTTAGGGTGGTAGAGAAGATTTTGGAGAAGCGAGGCATTCTTCTATTTTCTCGCCTCCCAATATCCATAAGAAAAATTGTACTAATTGAAGGTATCAATATCCTCACTGATGTCAATTTTAGCACTTATATAGAATCAAAATGTTACTAATTTTCAAACCAACAGTTCAACCTATAATAAAATAAAATAAATAATAATGCTTATGTTGGGAAAATTCTATATACAAGCATTGCAAAAATAAGATAAAATATCTAAAGAAAATAGATTTCCAAAGAAAAATTTAAACAATTGAAGGAAGCAACAAAGAAATAAGATCTATCATGATAAAACTCAAAGAGATAGAAAATCTCAACTAACCACAGAGATGCCAGGTGAGAGATCAAACAAATAATTTCTTAGCAAAAATGATAAAAGATTTTGAGATGCTAGACACTAATAGTATTGAAATACATTCACCTATCATGAAAAGAATAATACATAGATTCTATCATACAAAGCAAAGAATTTGACAAATTGAAAACAAATTACAGCAATGGCTTAAATAAAAGCTGAAAATAGCAAGACAGGGAAAAATGAAGAAAACCTATAAGAAACATAAAGATTTTTAATAAGTGCAAATATTAGAATAGCATGAAAAATTAAATGTGAAGAGAGGGGAGGAAACAAAACAATTTAAATAAATAATAGCTGATAACTTATATATAAGTTATATAACTTGTATATAAGTCTATAACAATACTAATGATAGTTATCTAAGCAGGTGGGCCAACAAAAATCTCAAACTCAATAACTCAATTTGATCTACACAGAATATGTTGTCGAATTATCAAAAGTCAATAATAAGGGAAACATATTGAAGACTACTAGGGATATGATAAAGTAATGTATAAAAAGCACTTTCAGTCCAACATCAGGTTTCTCAGCAGAAATTCTACATGCAGAAGAGAATATGAGACTTTTACACATAAAAACAAGTCCCTCTCAGTCAAGAAGAATATATATGGCAAAGTTGCTATGGTAATATATTGAAGCAATAAGGACTTTTTTAAATGAGAAAACCCCAACGAAACTTACCATCACCAGAATTCTTATACAAAGAAATTTGAAAGGAAATTTTCTTTTTTTTTTTTTTTTTTTGAGACTGAGAGTGCTTTCAGCCACACCTGGCATCGTTGTGGTGCTATTCCTAGCTCTGCACAATGATTACTCCTGCCATTACTCAAGAAACCATATTGGTGCTGGGGGACCATATTGGCACTAGGTATTGAAACAGGGAGACCACATGCATGACAAATGTCTAATGTAGTATCTTTTTACCTCAGAAAGGAGATATTTTTCTACATGAAAAGAAGAAATTTAGTATTATAAAACCCAAGAAGAGAAAAATAGCAGTACTGTTAGAAACAAAACTGATATGAAAAAGAAATCATAATGAAAGAAAAAGAAGTTTCTACTGTCAAATTATGATAAGTTGCTATCAGCACATATGCACTTGTGCATACTCATGCATATACACACTGCGTGGTTGGAGAAAAGAAATCTATTTCACTATTGGTGGGAGACATATCTGGCTCATTCTCTATGGAAGGCAGTTTGAAGATTTCTCAAAAAAGTAAGATTTCCAGAGGCCAGAGTAATAGCACAGCAGTAGGGTCTTGCACATGACCGATCTAGGACATATCTTGCTTCTATCCCCAGCACTCCATATGGTCCCCAGAGTCGGGGCAATTTTTAAGCACATAGCAAAGTGTAATCACTGAGCGACACAGGAAGTGCCCCCCAAAAAAGTAAGAATTCCTAGGTGACCCAGTGATACCATTTCTCAGCATATATAAAACACCAAAGATTAAATTTATAGAATATGGGCATTAACATAGGTTCATTGAATTGCTTAGTGCAATGGTCAAAGAACCCATATAACTGCTGATGTTGAATACAAGTTGTTGCATTGATGCACACATTCACACAAACACAAAATAGACTACTATGTATTTGTTATCAAGAACAAAACCATGCAATTTTCTACAACGTAAATGAAACTAGAGGATATCATGCTGAGTAAGATGAATCAGAACGAAAGGATAAACAAAGAATAATCTCTGTCATGAGTGATCTCTGTCATGTTTATTTAAAGCTGCATAGTTAGGAAACAACAAGTAACAGAGATTCCAAAGCAACAGAAATGAAGAGTTGGTTCTCAGTAACGAACTTAGAAGAGAAGGGGGAACTAAACAGAAGGGGCTTTTGAGATTTTGGTGAAAAAATAAAACAACAAAAACGTGGGTACTATGGTGTTCTGTGTGGTTTTTATTGTTGTATGCATGACATCATCATTAAAAGCCACAATGTCTGAGAAAAGCTTTGAAAAACAAAAATAATAGACTTCAACCAAGAAAAGTATTAAGAGTTTTAATTTAATATTCAATCAAAAATAGCAAGCATATAGTGATATTAAATGAAATAAGCAAAAAGACTTAATATATACAGAATTCTAAAATATATATATATATATTTCTGAATTGCATATGTTGTGTTACAAAAAAGTACTAAATATGTGATGATTAAGATATGATCCCAACTCACAAAGCCAGGAGTAGTCCCTGAACATCTCTGGATGTGGCGCCAAGACCAAAAAATATATATATATTGGGAACATTCCGTGTTGGTAGAAATGTGGTGATAAATGAATTCACTTGCACTGTAGGTGGTAATGCTGTCTGGCTCCATGGAAAACAATATGGAGGGTTCTCAGTCAACTCAGAATAGAACTAGCAACTCTAGACATCTGTGCATCTATCCCCAGAACAGAAAAACATTTATTCGAAAAGATGTACGCACACTACTCCTCCAGGCAGCATTCACTACAGAAGGTCAGAGTTAAATCCAACTATATGTTTAAAAACAGAGGAGTGGATCAATAAGGTATGGTACATATATAATGCAATACTACATAGGTTTTTATGGCAAGGCAGACTCCTTATCACTCCGCGCCAGCCACCGCTCTATTCCCAATACTACATAGTTTTAAGGAATGATGCAATCAAGC
>PVKC010004051.1:0-37827 GCA_004027635.1 Crocidura indochinensis | reverse complement strand
GTTTCAGTCATAAAATGTCCAACATCCATTCCTTCCCCATTACACATTTTTCCTCCTGCCATCTCTTTCCCAGCTCCTGCCCCCTCTACCTCTCTGGCATATATTTTTCTTCATTCTACCTCTTTCTTTCTATCTCTTTTCTTTCTCTGTTTCTGTCTCTCGCTGTCTCTTTCTTAATCAATTGCTTTTCCTTTTATTTTTCTATTTAGACACTTAGGTTTGTAATATTGTTACTGAAGGGGTATCATGCATATCACTTTACCCCTTTCAGCAAGCAGTTCTTGTCCAGAGTGATTACTTCTAAGCAGTTCTTATCCAGAGTGATTATTTCTAACTATCACTGTCATAAGGGTCCCTTCTCTGCCCTAACTGTAGAGAAGTTCCCTCCCTCTTTGTGGAAAACTTCCTACCATGGATTAGCCTCCTTCTTGCTCTTTTTTGATGTGATGTGAGATATCTCATTGTTATAATTTGCATCTCCCTGATGACTAATGATGTGGAGTATTTTTTTCATGTGCCTTTTGGACATGTATATTTCTTCTTTGAAGAAATTTCTTCTACGTTTTTTTCCCATTTTTTGATGGGATTAAATTTTTTTTATAATTAAGCTTTACCAGTCTTATATATTTTAGATATTCATCTCTTAGATGAATAATTTCTCTCTATCATGGGCAGTCTTTGTATCTTGGTCACTGTTTCCTTTGAAGTTCAAAATCCTCCTACTTTAATGTAGTCCTTTAGTTTATTTTTACTTCCTTGGCTTAATGAAAGGCAAACACCCTATTCACCGTGCTATTGCTGTGGTCCCAAGTGGTGTTTCATCCTTAAAGATGCCTTTAGCATCAATGCCATGTTTTCCTCTATGTAGTACTTTATAATTTCAGGTGTTTTATCCACTTTTGTTTTTTGCAGGGGATGTTTGGGCCACACCTGGTCACACTCAAGGGTTACTCCTGACTAAGTGCATCACATATAGTTCTCAGAATACTGCCAGGAGTGATCCCCAAACCAGGAATGATCTGTGGATGTGCCCCCCCTCCAAACCAAGTGAAATTAATTCAAATCAAGTAAAACTGAACCATACCATAACATAAATTTATTTGTGAGTTCCTTAAATATTAGTACAAGAAATGAGACCAATTTTTCCAAGTGTTGTAGAAAAAGATACCTTTATTAATTAGTTGAAACCACGATTTTGTAAGCGTGCCAAGGACATTATGAAAAAGAAAAAGCACATCTAATCTCTTTCATGAACACAGATACAAAAATTCTCTACAAAATATTAGCGAATTAGATTTATAGAAACAAAAAATAATATAAATGGAAACAATAAGGTTTATTCCAGGAATGCAATGCTTACAAAACAATAAAGAATCAAAGATCATATTTATTGTGAAAATTGGATAATGGAGGAGAAAAACTGCCATCTCTATAACTGTAAAAAATTATTTGATCACCTTAAATATCATGTTGCAAAAAACAATCTTAGAGAGAAACAAGATTTGCCCTTTCCACTAACATCATAATTGGTACTAAAATATCTAATTTCACCGCTGAAAAATAAGACAAAGGTATCTGTTATCACAATTCTATTAACATTTTATTAATGTCGTTTTGAACATTCTAGGCAGAGCAAGAAGGTCAGAAAGAGTAGTAGTAGTGGGTGATTTTGCTAGTTTTCTGTAGTTGCTATAGCCAATTATCATAATCTTGGGAATTTAGACAATAGAAAATTATTCTAATTACTGGTATAAAAACTAAAAGCCCAAATTAAATATTGCTTCCTCTGGGATCACAAGAAAAATATCCATTTCCTGAATCTTCTTGCTTCTGGTGATTGATCTGATAGTTGTTGGTTATGGCTACATCATTTCAATCACTGCTTCAAGTTCATATCATTTCCCTGTGTTACTTCCTTTCTTTCTGTCTTATAACAACAGTGTAATGGGAATTAGATAATCCAGGAAACTAGACTTAACTCAAGGTTCTTAATTTAATTAATTATATTTTCAAATAGTTTTTGTCCTTCAAATTTCTCAAGATTACAGGTACAAATTTCAGGGATTAATATTTGACAACTTTAGATACCCATCATTTAATGTATCATGACTGCAAAATAAATAATTAAAATTGTCATTATTGATAGGTAATATTTATAACTTACAAGTTGTAAGAGTTATAGACAAACCTAATGATGTATTAGTGCTGTTAGTTATAAATCTCTATGAGATCACATATGGTCATATTCAGGACTTTCTCTTAGTTCTATTATTTCTATCATCTGTGGTCATTCCTTATGAGTCTGGAGAAACATATGCATTACTGGGAATCGAATCAGCATAGCTCATATGCAAGCTGTGTAACCCCTATACTATCATTTCAGATTTTAAAATGCTATTTTTAAATGAATTGCATGGATATGCAATAAATAACTAGACAATAAAAATATAAAAATCTCATAAATAATAGCAAGAAGTATACCAAATATCTAGAAATAAATTGAACAAATTATCTCAATTTATCTAATATAAAGCTACATAATTAGAGAAAGTTATAAAAAAACCCTGAATTCTTATGGGCTATAGCATATTTAATAGATTGAAATTTTCAACATAGTTATGAGGCCAAATTAACCAATAGATTTGATGCAATTCAAACAAAATATTCACTTCTTGTTTAAAATAAGAAGTGACAAGCTGGTATTAAAAAGTGTAAGGGATATGAAGAACCAGTGATAATGGAAAAAAGCTTGAAGAAAAGCAATAAAGATATAATTTTATACTATCAGATATCAAAGTTAATATAAAGCTGGTAATGAAGACAAGGACATAAGTAATTAGGCTTACTGGCAGTCTCAAGGAAAAGGACAGATACCAGAATAACATTATTCTTTACGTAAGCAATTTCTCCTTCGTGATCTACACTTAATTGCCCCAATTTCAACTCTTTCCTGGCTCATTTCCTTTAGTATAGACTTTTCCCATCAGAAAACTGTCAGTACATTGGTCTGAACTCTTTGCAACTATAATTTTGAGGATAACAAACAAATTTGAATCTTTTTATACATATTAAATGTTGTTTTCGTAATTTCACTGTAAGGGTAGAAGCCCTACAAAGAACTTTCTAAGTGTTCTGTTCTAATTCCCACCTATTACTGAATTTTTAAGAGGTGAAGGATCTTCCTTTTTCAGCATATGTAGTTAATAGAGAAATGCAACAGCATTTAAGTAAGAAAAATTCTAAGTTGACAGTCAGGAAATTCTAATGTCTTTGACTCCCCATGAAAAATACAGATATATCCTAACTCTAAACTCATATTAAAAATGATCTTTGTTCTTTATATATTACTTATGAATTTTGATCTGTTTCATATTACAATCTGGCATGTCTTTCCAGAATAGATTTTCATCTATAAAGTCAGTACAGAGAAAGGGTGGGAGGCAGGCGAAGACAATTCTAGCATCCTTGAGCCCTCCATATTCTATTTGATCTAAACCTTGAGTAGTGAAGGCATTTTAACAAGGATCTTTGTTTTTGTTTTGTTTTGTTTTGTTTTGGGGCCACACCCAGTGTCGCTCAGGGGTTACTCCTGGCTATGCGCTCAGAAGTCGCTCCTGGCTTGGGGGATCATATGGGAAACCAGGGGATCGAACTAGGGTCTGTCCTAGGCTAGCGCAGGCAAGGCAGGCACCTTACCTCCAGCGCCACTGCCCGGCTAACAAGGATCTTTGTAATGCTGCTATGGTAGAAGGATGAAAAACAATCAGACAGTACCCATTACAGGAGACAAGATGGTGATTCCTGTTATTGGCTGCCTGCAAAATGAATGTTAGGAAATTCCATCTTGTGAGCTATAATTTAAGTTCAGAGTTGATTTTTCCCTTTGGAACTAAATCATAGTACAGTGGGTAGATACTTATATTGCACATGGCGTACAAGGTTAAATTCTCAGGATCCCATTTGGTAGGTTACCAAAGCCCACCAGGAATGTTTCCTGAGTTCAGAGCCAGTAGTAAGCCCAGAGCACAGTCTGTTGTGTGGATTCCCATACCTCCAAATAAAATCAGAATTTATTTCCCTTTTGAAATCCTGCCACTTACAATATGTTTCTTTCACTTCTGCACAAGGGGGGGGACACAATTTCATGATTGGTGCATAGTGCTAGCTTGAGTTAAGATTTTAGCTTAACATAATCCACCTTCTCCTCATAGATCAGTCTGTGGGGCAGTGGTAACCTGAGAGCACACTAAAGGGAAAAAGAATCTAGGGGAGCAGAAGCAGCTGCAGAATGGTGTGTTGATCATTGACCACCCTCACCTCCCCCCTCGACCAGCATGCTTTCTCTGCTGTACATTTGGATGAGATTTTATTTTATTAAAGAAGTTGTTTGAACCTTTGCATATTTAGTTTTCAGTTTCCTCATGTATGTGGACCTTTGCACAAAGGGGGATGGCAATTCAGTTAATCTCTTTCTCTTATCAAAGGGTTGGTCTACATTATATGGGAAATTAATCACAAATAGACAATCTATATTCCATAAGGGCAAGTAAAAAGAAAGCCTTCTCTCTCTCATGCGCACACACACACACACACACACTCTCTCTCTCTCTCTTTCTCTCTCTCTCTTGCTCTTGCTCTCTCTATTGTTGGTTCTATTATTGGTTCTATCCTAATCAGTATTCATATTCATATTGTGATCTGGTGATGGGATATCTGGATCACTCCCTACTTGGTATTATTTCTCCACTCTAGAATGTGGCCTGATTTTTGTGAATAAAAGCCTGGGTTTCAGAAAGAAAGAGACTCATGTTTTGGTCTTCCTCCACTAAGCTGCTTTCCTTCTTAGGAACAGAAAGCTCGTTGGTGGGATTCTTGGTTTGAGTATTGGAATTTCTGAACCCCTTCTTGTACCCTTTCATCATATGGATTATTTCCTGCATTGACATTTGTTTACAGACCCAGTCTCATCAGATCCTAGTTTTGGAGCCTAGGGCTCTACTTATAGGAACTCACTGACAAGAGAATGTGCATTTATTTGCATTTTATGACTATTAAATAATCGATTTCCAATTATCAGGTTAACAGGGCAGTTATCTGAGCAACAAGAAGATCAGGTATTACAGACACTGGAAACAGTTCTCCAAGATTAGTAATAATTCCAGAAGCAGCAAATATAACCTTCTAACCAGAAAAAGCTTCAGTGTGATGACTGGTTCACAAGAAAAAATGGCTATATGCCATTGGTTTAAACATAAACTCTGTATCATTGCAATAAATTATCTCAGATCTGATGATTCCATTAAAAGGAAATCTTTGATAGGACAAGAGTTAACACCTGTACTTGTAATATTACATCTGGTCTCTGCCTTTCAAACCAGATCCACATCAAGAAATTCATGAGGAGGGAGATTTGGGACATTGGTGGTGGGAATGTTGTACCAGTGAAGGGGGATTGTTCTTTACATGACTGAAATACAACTACAATCATATTTGTAATTAAGGTGTTTAAATAAAGATACTAATAATAAAAATTACCACTTAAAAAAAGAAATTCATGATAACAGAGCTTGTTTCTCTTTTTGACCCATTTTTAATACTGTGTCTAGGAAAAAGTCGAATATGAGGAACATCTGTATTATCATATGAAATTTTCTCAATCCCCCTTCATTATAACTGCTGGGAAAATAAGGAAGTGCTTAAACCCTAAGTCCATATATATAAAGAAATGATAAATAAGAAAAATATGTATTTATGCACTGAAGTGTGAATCTATAACACTGGAGTCGAAATTTCCCCAAAGCCTATGCTCAGGTTTGAACACTGGTTGGCATTCATCACTTGCTATAAATCTTTACTTTAGTGCCTGGATTCCTGGGGTGCCTATGTTTGCCTCAGCAACTCCCGTCAGCTTTCACAGTTCCTCACCCTTTACTATTACAATTTAAATTTTGGAAAAAATGTGCCATTTAGGCTACAATTCCATAGTCCCAAGTACAAGTCATGGTGAAAGTAGCCAAGAAGTAAAACAGAACCAGATTCCTTTGTGGGTTCTTTTATCTTTCTTTTTGAAAGAATTTCAGCAGTTAGAGTTAGAGTATTTTTCTACTTTTTTTATTAATCACAGGGTTTTTTTGGGGGGAGGGGTGGGGAGAATCCCAAGTTGAATACTTATTTTTTGGAAAAGTCTTTATTAGGATAGAGTGACCAGGTGACCAACTTCATGGCCAGTTACCATACTGTCCCATTTCATCATTACTTCCTAAGTGTGTTGTGCAGCCTTTGTCAAAAAATGATAGTTTATCTAGGCCTCACAAATCTTTCTCAGGGGTAAAATGAGGATCAGAATAGAATTTAGGTACACACAGCTATAGTATCTATAAATTGTTAATTGCTGGTGAATATATTTTAGTTGCTTACATTAAAATAAAAAGAATTTCTGAATATCGAGGTGGGCAACTGTCTTTTATTGGTCTTTTGAAAAACAAAGTTTATTGTATCTATTCCATAACATGTTAAAATCATACAAAAGTGAAAAAGCATTACTTTGCCCCACTTAACAAAATTACTAATAAATTTTGGTAAGATATTTTGGCCTTTTTATGACATAGATAGCAGAAAACCTGTACTCAAGCACAACAAATGCACATGCAAGGTAGTGAAAGGAAGGAGTAGGAGGAAAGAGACAGAAGAAAAAGTTAGGAAAAGAAGCCTTGTATGTGTGCTTTAATTTTCTTCCTTGTTATTCCAACTTCAATTTGATATGTTTTAGTCTTAACTCTTTATTTATATATTATTTTTCTTCAGTCTCCAGGGTATCACTGGTGCTAATGCTTGCTGAAAAGAGGGATTGTGGAAACTCTATGGGGTAAACTTGTTATAGTGGATGAAAGAGGTTACTTGTTTCAATATGTTGGTTTTGAATCAATAAATAATCCTTTTGCCCCAAATGAATGCATTTTGACCTCACAGGAGTATTTTGTGTTTATGGACACCTCAGTTTTAATATTATTATCAACTCTCCAAAAATACTAGAGGTTACTTGAAATCAGTTACTTGAGGCCTGGATATGTGGAATTAGTATTCTATAGAATAATTATTTTTGAGGAGCCTGAGAGATAGCATGGAGCTAAGGCATTTGCCTTGCATGCAGAAGGATGGTGGTTCGAATCCTGGCATCCCATATGGTTCCCTGAGCCTGCCGGGAGTGATTTCTGAGTGCAGAGCCAGGAGGAACTCCTGAACGCTGCTGGATGTGATCCCAAAACCAAAAAAAAAAATTATTTTAGAGAAAACTTACTAAGTTTGCTATGTCTGTTAATGCTTGAGATGCATGCATTGGTTAGAATAGGCAGGGATATGCTGCAGTAAGAAAACTATCTTTCATATAGTTTTACATTCTATTATACCTTTCTGGAAAGCAATATGGATATTCCTTCAAAAACTGGACATTGAGCTCCCTTATGATCCAGCAATGTCACTCCTAGGAATAAAGCATAAAAACACAATACAATTATGTCCTCTGCACTCCTATGTTTATAGTAGCACTATTTACAATAGCCAAAATCTGGAAACAACTCAGATGCTTAACAACAGATGAGTGGCTAAAGAAACTGGTGCATCTACACAATGAAATACTACATAACTGTTAGAAAAAAAATGAAGTTACAAGATTTGCCTATACATTGAGTCAGTGGAAAGAGATAAACACAGAATAATCTCACTCAGCTGTGGGATTTAAAAAAAAATAAAAGACAATTTAGTAATTATACCCAGAGTCAATAGAGATGGGGGCCGAAAGGACCAGTCCATAATATGAAGCTTACCACAAAGCGTGGTAAGTGCAGTAAGAAAATTAACTACACTAACAACTACCATGACAATGACACAGAGAGGAATGTCTTCTAGATAGGCAAAGGGGTTGGGGAGGAGGGAAATGGGGAACATTGATGCAGGAAAGTTGCACTGGTGCAGGGGCGTGGGTGGGCATTTTATGTCTAAAACCCAATTATAAACAAGTTTGTATCCATGGTGCTTAATTAAAGAAATTACTTTAAAAAAAGTCATCACAGGGACCCGGAGAGATAGCACAGCGGCATTTGCCTTGCAAACAGCCGATTCAGGACTTAAGGTGTTTGGTTCGAATCCCGGTGTCCCATATGGTCCCCCGTGCCTGCCAGGAGCTATTTCTGAGAAGAAAGCCAGGAGTAACCCCTAAGCATTGCCGGGTGTGGCTCAAAAACCAAAAAGAAAAAAAGTCATCACAAATTTATAGGTTTAAAAATATTACAAATGTCTTATGTTATAGAACAGTAAGTTAAAAGTTTTATATGGCTAAAATTTAGGTACTAGGAGGACTATATTTGGGGGGGATATATTTGTTTAGTCATTAAACTGATGTTAAAATCTAATTATTTGTGTGCCTGAGTTATAGGATCTATGCACATATTCTCTAGCAGACTAAAACTGAGAACCGTAACCCAGCTTCTAGAGACTGCTTTATTTCTTTACTCAGTGATTTACAGTGGCAGTTTATTTATTTTTATTACAAAGTTGAATAGGTATAATTTAACTCCCTTCTATCTTGTGTTACCATCATGTAAGATATGCACCACCTCAGGCTACTACTAATAAAACAAACTATTAGAAGAAGAATATAATTGTGACTAGAGCAGTATTGGTAAAGAGGAGAGGAGCCTGATTGCATGACCTTGAGAGCTATACGAGGCAGATTATGATAAAACTAAAGGCTTTTATTTTCATTTTACATAGAATAAAATTGAGTGGAATTTCTGTTTGTAGATTTTAGAGTCATTCTTAAAACATTGAAAAGGTGGTGGAGTTTCTCCTATGGACCATAGGAATTCGAAAACAATGCAGAAAAGATATCTGTACTCCTTGTTTATTACAACACTATTTATAATTGCCAGAATCTTTAGTAAAAGGCGAAAGATTTATACAATCTGAAGAGAAACCAGAGTATAGTTTCCAGAATCTTGAAACAACCTAAGTGTCTGAGAATAGATGAGTGGATAAAGAAAGTATGGTACATCTACACAGTGGAATACTATACCACTGTTATAAAAAATGAAGTCATGAAATTTGCATATATATGGATGGATATGGGGAGTATTATGCTGAGAAAATGAGTCAAGGAGAGAGACAGAAATAAATTATTGCATACACTTGAGGGATATAAAAAAGAAGACAGTACAGTTTAACATCTGCATGAGTTTAGCTCCATAGACTCAATTCATTCTTAAACGAGATGTAAATCAAGCTGTGAAAAATTATGGGTACAGTAGCCACACAGCTGAAAGTTGGAAATCTCTGAAGGAGAGGTAGGCCAAGTTCCTGCCTCAATGCCGTGCTAGCTGCACCAACCAACCATGATCAATGTTTTGCCAATGATTCAGCTTCACCACTGATTTATGTTTCTCTGCTGAGAAACTTGAACCAAAACTCCAGGTATGTTATTTGGGATGACATTACCATGACTTTTCTAGAGTGAGTGTGGGCATCATTCCCCTGCCGTCTTATACTTTTAGAAATCCTGATATATGAAAACATGCCCCACACGAACCACCATATCAACCACAGTGCTTGGAATTCTTGACAGCGTGACAATTCTAAATTTTTTTAATACTGTCATCTCAGTCACTGATTTAAATGACAATGTGTATTTGAAGCCATATAATATACAGAAACAAAAGAAGTAACAGAAAGGTCAATTACCGTAAGAGCTTTAGTAAATCTAAAAATGACCTAATGGCCTCACTTCAAGATACAATAATTTTCACAAATTTTCTTGTACTCTTTTTATTCTTTTTCTTTCTTTCTTTTCATTATATTTTTAAATAACTTTGCTTCCACTTATCTGGAAACAAATATATCATGATTAATCTTTTAATACATGGTCTTTTAATAAAGTGAGATATGTATTAAAATGTATTATGTATTATATAAAATATATTATATTATATATGTATTAAAAATGACTCCTTATAATTAATAATATATTATTTAATCAATTCTCCATTATGCATATTCAATGACTCTCTTTCATAAGAGAATCTCTTTTGTAAAGACAAAAGGAAATAGTAGAAAATAATTATTATTAGAAATTAGTTTGAAAATCAACCCTCAGCACAAATCACTTATTTATAATTCTGTGTCTATGGTCAACTTAAACAACTTCCTTTGGTTCCTAACTTTCATTCTCAAAATGGCTTGAAAAGCAATCCTATGCTGTAGGCAAGATAAAAGCAGGATCTATTATAGAATAGCAAACAGTGCTCAAAGGCACTATTATTTCAACGAACTAGGTATGAAGACTCTGGAAGGTAGTGATAAAGGGGTAGAGAATACAGAGGAAGCATTAAAGAAATATTTGCAGATAGTTATTCAAAGGAAAAATACAGGGATCTGATAATGAAGAATCTGTTCTTAGTGCCTTTTTGTAGAGGAGTGCCTGAACTAAGGTAATGGTCTTGGAGGTCATGAGGTTAACAGTATGGTGGTATGAAAAGAAAAACTTGAGACTGACTCCCAGAATTGAAGTCTAGGAGACTGATTGGTATCATTAACAAAGCAATCTTTTGTGGAAATAAAATGATCCAGTATTGGTTCAGTGCATTCTTTACTGCTGTGTACCATCCAGATGTAGAATATTATGGTACAGTGAGCTTGTAGACATCTCTCCTGTCCATTTCTTTCAAAAATACAGAATTATCTAAAATATTCCTAAAAAATACTCAGGGGTGTCCTAAGTATAAGAGATATAAAAGTTTCTTAATTTTGGTACTATGGACATGTAAAATTATATATTTTGGGGGCAATTTCAGTGTTTGAGTTTTGTTTTGTTTGGGAGCCACACTCAGCAATCTTACGGGTTATTCCTGGCTCTGCACTCAGAAATTACTCCTGGCAGGCTTGGGGATTATAAGGAATGCCAGGCATTGAAGTTAGGTCAGTCACATACAATGCAAATGCCCTTCTCTATGTGCTATTGCTCCAGCCCAGTCAGTATAGTTTAAAATAAAGTTAGACAAACAGACAGATAGATAGATAGATAAATGATAGATAAATAGAAGGAAAGAAAGATAGATAGATATTTTAGGCACTTTGATTTAAAATGTCATTAATGATAGAATTTCATGCATAATACCACATTATTCACCAAAGTTTATTCACCTTAAATTATCCCTTGCCTTCCCTTGCCCCTTTCTTCCTTCCCCACTGCCTTCACCCAGTTACTACTGTTTTCTGATGGAGCAGTGTTTGGTTGTGGTGAACTTTCATTGGCTTAGTAAGATATTTAAAAATATTCCAACTTCTACCCAATAGATGCTAGTAGAAGCATCTCCCATATGTAAATAAAAACAACCCCAAAGTTATGAAGTGTTTTTGGGGGCATATAGTTGAAAGCCACTGGATAGACTAAAGAAAAGATTAAAGGCAGGGGAGATGGGACATGGGAGAAAGCTTCTGTGAATCTGTTCAAATTCCTTAATCAAATTGCAAAATAGTCCCACATCTTGAATGTGATCCCCTTGCAAAACACCATTATGGTCTCAATTTACACAACAAATAATGCACCACAACAAAAATTTGAACATTGCATCCCCATATATAACACAATATATAGCAACAGAAACAACAAAGAAAATGGAGTGATGGGTGAGAAAGGTAGAGGAATTGGAATGTCTGTTAACAATAAGAGAGAGGAGAATTCCAGGAAAAATGTCTTTGGAAAATCTAATTTCTTTAGATAGGATGCAAAAGATATATATGGGGCAAGTGATCTCATTTGAATTTGAATTTGGTTACTAGGAGGGTCCTATGTGACCTTATTCACAGGGCTGATGGGAACAGGATGGAGGTTGTCTATAAATGGAATGTGCAAGAGTTCATTGAGCTAAACTTTAAATGACTGGAATAAGAAATGAAGAAGTGAGGAAAGCAGTTATTAAAAGGGGGGTACCAAGAAAGTATCTTCATGGGGTAGGACTGACTAGACAGCAGTCCTTCACAGGCACTGATCAGATAGTATTTCTTATATTGACTTATATATTCTTATTTCTTATATTGACTTATAACAAAGGTAAAATGACCACATGTAGAATCAGAGATTTAATTTGTTATTTTTTATTGGACTGGAGATATTTTAAAACAACTCAAAGAAGAAATTAATGGTTTTTTAAAATATAATATAATGAAATATAATGAATCATAAATGACAACATTTTAGACATGAGTCATAAATATTTTGGACGTAGACTTGCTCTGTGCCAACCATACCACCTACTTATAAGATTTCCCACAAGAACAAAAAGAACCAATTCATCTTCTCTCTCTCTCTCTCTCTCTCTCTCTCTCTCTCTCTCTCTCTCTCTCTCTTCATGTGTGTGTGAGTGTATATGTGTATCCCTCTCTCCCACTTGCTTTCAAAAAGACATTTTTCACCTAGTTCAAGCCAGGGTTACCTAATTATTTTACCCTGGATTAATTGATGGTGACAAATATTACTAAATTCAGTAGATAAGGAGAGAAAATTTGGTGTCCTGTCTTTTGTAAACTCTTCAATATGGAAGAAATTGGAATGTTCCTTGGGATTGAATGACACAGAATTGTACTGTCAATCTTAAGAATGCTTGTATGAGCTAATGAGATGCAAATAGTGACACATAGAAGAAAAAAAGAGCGCAACTGAAAACCTTATAACTTATAATGTCCTTAGGGCGGCAGCAGAGTACATAAAAGCAGAGGGGGGAAAGAACTGTGAGCAAACTGTTGAGTGACAAGTTGTTTTATTCTCTATAGTTTATTAACATAATCTCAATTTAAAGATGAGTAGAAAAGAGTTGGAGAATAAAACTCTCTTATTGGAATTATAGTTTTGGAAAATGATAAACCCTAATTTTATTTAACTTGGATCTTAAATTTTGTCTTTTTTTTCTGACTACAAATGATAAGAAATATTTATTTTCTTTTCTCTTTTGGAGCCACCCCCAGCTATGCTCAGGGCCTTACCTCTGGTTCTGGATAATTCCTAGTTCTGGAGATTAAATCTGGCAAGGCAAGCCTACCCTCTATCTCTCTGGGGCTCAGATATATAAATATATGCATATATTATATATTATGTATATATATGTAGTGTTCATGTTTGGAAACCTATGTAATTTTTAACAAGTAAATTCCCAGATTGGAGCCTCTGAAAAGTCAGGTCTTGCTTTGACCTTGCTTATGGCTGTCATTTATGTGACATTAACATGGTGCCTTCTACCTGGCAATTGTCTGGTTATATTTAAGGAACTAAAATGGAGTGGTTTATTTCAATTGGTGCAATTGAAAGTTAATTTTAGTTTTTGGGTCACACCCGGCAGTGCTCAGGGGTTACTCCTGGCTCCATGTTCAGAAATTGCTCCTGGCAGGCACGGGGGACCATATGGGGCACTGGGATTCGAACCGATGACCTTTTGCATGAAAGGCAAACGCCTTACCTCCATGCTATCTCCCAGGCCCCGAAAGTTAATTTTAAATATCTAATTTGATTATAAAGAAAAACTCAGAAAATTCAGCCTAGCTTTGGGTGATGCTTGCAGCTTTGATGGGAACAGCTCCTAGGTAGGCCTCAACTTTTGATGTATTGCTAAATAGTCAGCTTAATCAGAATGCCTTTCTTGAAGCCCACATGATGAGCAGTGACGTGCTAATTGAAATGTACTTTCCCCAGTGAACCACTTAACAATTTATATAAATATCAAAGCCCTGGGCTTTACTGTCAGTCATTGTTTTGGAATGAGAAATTTATAAAAAACATATGTTTCCAACTGTCATTGACAGAGTGTTCGGAAAATATGGCCACTGAATTACATCCGACTTTTTGCTGCAGACACCAAACTAGTCAGGGTGCATTTCTCTGTTAATAACATCTCCTTCCAGAGGCATCTACTTTGCACTTGGGTGTCACTAAAAAAATTTGAGGATTTGTTAATAACAAGGACCACACTGAAGAAAAGAATGGCTAAGAAGAAAAATCTAAAGTCATTGAAATTCTCATTCTGGCAGATAAGAAAAGAGAATTTGTAGGTCTTGTTGCTGGTTTGATAATCCTAATCCTTGATTATTATTTTCTCTGCTGTTCCTCTTATAGGTGAAGTTTTATGATTGTACATACAATGCTTTCTAAATCTTAGACTTAGCTAAGTGATTGGACAGACAGGAATCTCAAGGCGTGGGACTGAGACTACAACAGTATCACTCTTCCAGACAGACTGTCTTTGTCTTCCTAAGGAGTTTAATTTTTCCATAGGTTTTCTTCTATCAAACATATCTCAAATTGTGTTTCTTAATGAAAAATGAATGCCACTCAGAGCAAGGTAGCTTTCACAGACAACCTTACATGGTGAACATTCTAGTAATTCTAGTATTTTGGGAGAGCAAGGCTTAGATAACTTGGAAAATGAGTTTTGAGGGTAGCTCCCCAAGAATGTCTTGGCTGGTGAGGCAGCAAAAAGCGTCATATGTCAGCTCATGCTCTCCACAATCCTCTACAATTCATCTCAAAATGCCAGAGTCTGAGACCCATGCAATTGTTTTGCTTCCAGCCTACTTATAAATCTTTTAATTGCATGTCCTAAGCCTTGAGACATTTATGTGGATATTTTTTTGTTGTTGGGAGGGAGAGGAAGAAAGGAAGAAAATTCTGCTGGCAGCCAAACGATCTGCATTTCATTTCAATTTAGATGGTCTTGCTATACATTTTTTCCCAAGGTTTCCTGGATTTCAATAATATATCTTTCATCACCAGATCACCAAAAACTGGTTGTGTTGAACAGTCCCTGAGGCTTTGGAGTGGATATCAGGGATTACATTATAACTCGGAACTTATGAATTGTGTTGAGTTTACAAATGGCTTGTTTTTCTCAGTTTAATAGTCAAACCATGAAATTGATAACTTATTCCTTGAAGAGCATGTGTATGATATGTTAATGGGTCCTTGAGAACAAGATTAAAAAACAATCAAAACACACATGCACACACACTTAGTTGGTTTAAAGTAAGACATTTGCTGAGTAGGTGAGCTCTGAGTATCATGAATTGCAGACTTTAAAATGTCTATTTTAATGTAATTTTATGCCAATTTATCCTTCATCCATCTATCCTACCTACTTTAAGTGCTCTGAAAAAGAATTTTTTTCAATCTTGGCAGCTGTCATTTAAATTTGCCAGATATTATATAAAACAGTGGCCTTCCAGCAGGAACCAGCTTGGAGGAGACCAGAGCTACAGGGTTTGATGACATGTATGTAGGGAAGTTATTGAGCTGGCAGTGGGTTCAGGGATGCTGGGCGGGGTCACATAAGTGAATATGGCACATTTCTGAGCACATCTGTTTTATTTCATATCAGTCAGATGACTATAGCTGAGCAGGGGGTAGCCTGTGGGGGCATCAGTATGTGAAGGTTTCTACAAAGACATGTTTAGATTTCCATTTTATAGGGATGAAAGAACCTGTGTTTGCCAAATTATACACCCATGAAAATATCCTGGACTGGGAGTAGGGAATTCAAGAGCAGTCTTTGGAGTGGAAGTGATTTATGACTGTCCAAAGGAAGAGAATAAGTCCATACAGTGAGGGAGATGGGAATTGAGGAGGCATAACCAGAAAGTGAAAGGTTTGGAATTTTTCTGAGTCTCTCCAAAAGCTTTTTCAGTATAACATTGTGATGAGTTAGATGTAAATGAATCAGAAACATATGGATTAAACTTGCTTTCAAATAGGGGAGAAGGGTAATACACAGTGGTTGTCAAACTGGGCTCTTGGACTATTGTAATTTGAACTCTGTTGAAAATTTTCTCAGCTGACTACAGGTGAAAGGTCTTCCAATGATGGCATCTTTCCAATTTTGGAGGACAGTTACTTTGAAAGCTGATAGTCTAAACTGCCTTTAGTATTCCCAAGATAATAGTGGTCCAGGATTCACTTCCTGTTTCTGGTTGCACATTTCCCCTTCCACAACCATCTCTAGGTTGGCCATTATTTTACAGGGCTCTCTTAAGCTTTCATTGCTAATATCTTATCAATTTCTATGAATACTAAAAAGATAGGTTATTTTTTATAAGTCTTTCACAGTTTTATTTAAAGTACATAGTGACAGTGAATTAGTACCATTCTCACCACCAGTGTTGTCCTTCCTCTGCCCCTGTTCCCAACATTTATCCCATACCTCCCATCTTATCTCTCTGGACTGCTAGTGTAACAGCTCCTCTTTGTATATAACTTGTTGTAGGTTGGGTATATTGATTCTGTTGTCATTGACTTTGGTTTTTATATTTAATTCTGATAATTTTTTATTTCCACTCAATGTTCATGCAACTTGTTACTCCTGGTACCATCCACTTCCCCGCCCCCCAACCTCAATTTATGAGGAAGAACAAGATGATTCAAGTTCTTAGGTTCTGTTAGGAAGAAAAAAAAGAAAAGGAAAAACGGGGAAAAAAAGGAAAGCTGGGAGGAGTCCATTTAGGAACTATCAATTTCAATTTAAAAGAAGAAAGAAAATGAAAAAAAAAAACACAAAAGAAAAGAACCTAAGAATTGGGGAAATTGAAAAGGCAATAATAGGGTTTCTCCACTCTTGAAGCATACTGTCATGGGAACAACTACAGGCTCCGGACACGCTCATTATAGAACCCCAAGATCATTTTTATAGTGCCAGAAAACGTGCTCAGTTGTGGTTGCCACAATCAGTCCTTTGTAATTAAAGATCTTGGTGTTTGCACAGGTCACAGGACAAAGTCTAGAATAGAGACTTTATAGTTCTAGAAGTTCTGTTCCATCTGACAATCACCTGTAATTAGTGATCTTGGTTTTTGCACAGATCCTAGGATGAAACCTAGTATAGAGTCTTTCCTTATGGTTTCAGAAGTTCTGCTCAATCACAGTTGTCAAAGCCAGACCTCTGGAATTAGAGATCTTGTACAAATTTGTACAAATCCTAGGCCAAAGCCTAGGCAGCGTCTTTCTTATTGGTCTCAGGAAAAGTTCTGCTCATTCGCTGTTGTCAAAGTCAGTCTACTGAGGTTAGTGAACTTGGTTTTAGCACAGATCAAAGGATAGAGTGTCTTTTGATTTCATCTTACCATTAGGTGATAAGGTAGGACAACCTGTTTTTAGATCAAGTTGTTGCTGTTTCTTCATTGTGTTAGGGTGTCATGTCCACCTGGTGAAAGTTGGTGCCAGAATGGTATTAGGGATTCCCAAGGAGGAGTTTGATTCCTGGTGCTATTTAAGGTATTGTGTTGATTCTATGATTGGGATCTGGGGTTTGGGGTTGGACGATCGCTGTCCGATCCCGTGGAAGTCTAAGTCAAGTCCCCATGACAAATGTTCAGGGTGGGGGATGCCCCTGTATTATGAAATTTATGGATTCTTATCCCTAGTAGATAGGATCTTACTTCTATACATAAGGCTTTCCCTTTTATAGTATGGCTATGCAAAAGGGAATGGTGCCATATTATATTGCTTAAACAAGATGGTTTTAAAGGTAATGCTAATCCTCCCAAGACAGGAGTAAAAATATGTATTTTAGGTTGTACCCTATTTTCTTGCTTTCCTTTGCCTTGCCCACGATAACCTAGGAGAGACCGAGATTTGATTCCATGGTGAGCCATATGGCCCCCCAAGCCAGGAGTGATTTCTTAGTGCATAGCCAGGTGTAACTCCTGAACATCACCAGGTATGACCCCCCGAAAAAGAAGGAGAGAAAGAAGGGAGAGAAAATTGTCAAGGAGTTCTCTAAAGAAAATCTTGAATATGTACTTAAATACATATTATGCTGGGTCTAATTATGTATAAGAGTACTAATATTTTGAGTGAACTGACAATGTTTTAGGAACTGTGCTAAGTTTTCAGAGCCTTCTCCTTAATTCTTGAAAACAAACATTAGAGAAAGTGTTAATGCCCATTTGTCAGATGAAAGATTTATCCAACACTTGTTTATATTTACAAATTTAGATATGCAAGATGAATAGTGTGAGCCAAGTGAGAGGTCATGTTCCTATATGACAACATTTCCAAGAATACTCAAAAATTCCACAACCAAATAGTAAATACATGATTCTTAAACGAAACATAGGAAAAATTAAAATGAACTACTACCAATCTTTTCAGGCTCTTTTATAAAACTGAAGAAACAGGAAAACTTCCAAATAGTCTTTATAAAGCTAACATCACCTTGATACAAAAACCATACAGAGATGCTGCCAAAAAAGAAAATTATAGACCAATATCCCTGATGAGCACAGATGCAAAGATCCTCAACAAAATTCTGGCAAATAGTATCCAAAGCCTCATCAAGAAGGTCATTCACCATGACCAAGTGGATTTCATCCCAGGAATGGAAGGATGGTTTAACAACTATAAATCAATCAACATAATATGCCATATCAACAAAAATAAAAATATGCGGAGAGAGATTCAACTTATCTTTTAGAAGAGAAAGCTATCTACTTATTGAAGGGGTTCTTATTAACAAAATAAGATCAAAGGGAGCAGAAGAAAAGCCTGAATCTCTGAATCTTCAGGGGGGTGAGAAAAAAACAAATGGTTTGGAAGATTATTAGGAGGCTGGAGGAATTGTTTAGTGGGTTGCTATAGTCATTCCAGTCCTCCCACTTGCAATCTATTGGGAGGTAGCTATGGTGGGATGAGGACAGGGCAGGGCACGACAAAAGTCAATTGTATGTGAGCTCACAACTTCCTAAGTAATTTAGAATGAGCTTATCATCTACAGGTGTAAGAGATATACAGGGTTCCTAAAAGGCCTCCAGGTTAGTAATAGAGATGGTGAAGATGTGGAAAGTTAAATAAGGAAGGGATTAGCATAGGGAAATATGTGAAGTGGGTGCTGATAGGACTTTCACACACTGTAACTTCAGAAAAGTTCAGGAAAGCAGTTACACTGAAACAACTCATTTCTTCAAGACAACCTGTACAGCTGTATTTCTATTGTCGTTAAAGAAAAGTAATATGAGGCAATGCGACAGAAATTCCCTAAACTCATACTGGTTAAAGGTAGAGTCAGATTTGGGTCCTTTAACCCATATCATTAGATGTTCCACATTTAAGGCTGGGTAAAATAATAATGAATCCAAAAGATGCTATAGGGAGTCTATTACTCTCATTATTTAGGGACTCCTACAAAAACTGTAAAGGATAAAATTTTCACCTCTACCAACTGGAGTCAGGGATGTGGGTGAAAATTATCCTACCCTGATTTTTTACTTTAACAGAATTGGTTCTGGAGGCAGAGAGACTCAGATGAGTCTGTTTAGACTTTTTACCTTAATTATTTTTTATCTATTCACTTGCACTGAGCAATGGTCAATAAGCAGATATTAGACATTTAGTATTCTGAGTTGCTCTAATACTTTCTAATATTCTGAAGAAATTTGTAATCACTGTTACTATCATATTCCACATACTTTATGCTAGAAATAATAATAGCTAATATGGATTGAGTTTTATATGTTATATTATGTTTTAATACTTTGTATCTTTTATAATCTGAGATAAGTACCATGCTACACTCTTTTTATTGCTCAATTAGTCTAAAACTAAAGTTATAAGAAATTGGTTGCAAGGATGTTTGGTTCATCAATGATGCTTTTGGAGATTTCAGAAGCATTTGGAAGCAGGTTGTGTTGTAGAAAAAACTCAGTGTCTTCCCACAAACATAACTCAAGAAAGCCACTCTCTTCTCTGTGAAGTGTCCTAAAAAATGCACTATGTGCCACAATTCCTTTAACTGTGACCAGGTCCCATTTACTATGATAGCTATAAGCCAGGTCAGGATTCTGGTTTTGTCACTGCCCCTGATTTTTCACCTGACTCCTCTTGTGGGATGATCTGTGATGATGGTCTCAATTGCAATTTGGATAGACATTGCTTTATACTGTTTTGTTTTACTCTTTGAATACATAAATCAATAAATTGCATTTTATAGACTACTACATGACTTAGAGCAGATAATTTCAAGTGATCTTAATTATTTATGATTTTAGTATCATTTTTATTTAAATTGAGATAATCTTCAATGGTAATTTGGTTCTATTTTATGGTATCAGTTATGTATCATTTCTATAAAATAAAGTGCACTTATTCCCTCTAGAAGCCTAGAGTGCTTATCTGAGTAATAGTGTCCTGGGTGGTTTTTTTCCTGTTGTATATTCCATGAAGACCTTAGGACATATTCAGGGGAAGATGGTAGGGGAATTTAAATTTTGGTGGTCCAGTGACAGAATGTAAAATAGATCCCTGAGTCTTAGAGATGTCAACATGCTGAATATCAGCATAGGCAATGAAATAATATTGTTCCTACACCTTATTGTTGTGAACTTATTTTAAGGTATAAGGACTATAGAAACAAATCTTGTTAAAAAGACATTATCACACATTAAGTAGACAGAAATCTGACAAAGTCAAATCAGACTGCATTCGGTTTGGCCAGGGGCAAGCAGGAGGTAAGAATTATTTAGTTCTTTTTTCAATCTCCTTGGGTATATACCTATGAAGACTACAAGTGTGTTGTAAACTCCCTCATTTCACTATTCACCTACCTGTGACAGGCATCACTAATCAATTATAGTCATCTTTATCACTTTGCCTGACTCTGTTTCAGAATTCTCAGGATATTGTTCCAGGCAGTTAATTTCCATGAGGTGGAGTCAGACTAGGGATTACACTTATTTAAAAATTATTTTCTTTCTATAGTCAAAGAAATTTTATTTTAGCATCATTTAATAAAGTGCTTTTGGATTTAAATGATAAAAATTACCATAAATATGCAATAATATTTATATACCATAAAATAAACACCCAGGTTTAACTTTATAAATTCTAAATTTATAACCTTGGTTTAATTCATTATTTCTTTTTTTTGTTCATAACAAAAGCTGCAGGAATATATGTAACAAAATTGAGTACAAGTGGAATGAATTTGTAGAGTTATGTTGAGTTAGCCATAAAGAGAAGACATGGTATTCTTTTTTAATTGTGAAAAGATCTGCAGTTCCAGCGCATCAATATTCAAACACTGCTGTGACTACACGAAGAAATCAAATTAACCATTATATAAAGATAAATGTAACATGTCCATATAATAAAAATATTTGTATGTTAATTATCAGTCACTGCCACCCAATATGGTTCCTTGGGCCAAGAATGATCACCACCAGGAATGTTTGCTGAATCCTGAACATTTCTGGATGTACCTTCATACTCAAAAAAAATGAAGAGGAAGGAGACAAAGAAGGAGAAGAAAGAGAAGTAAAGAAGGAGAAGAAAGAGAAAGGGGAGGAGGAAGAAGAGGAGGAAGTCGAGGAGAAGAAAAAGAAGATGAAGAAGAATAAAAAAAGGAAAAGAAGGAAAAGAAAAAGAAAGAAAGAAGAAAGGGAGAAAAGATGAATTTTATCTACCTATTTGCATATCCTTCCACCTGAATAAAAAATTTCTCCCTCAGAAATAATAGGTAGATTCTGGCACAGGAGAGAGGGCTGGCAATGAGTTCTCAGAAAGTAGTAAAAAAAAAAAAAAAAAAAAAAAAAGATGGAATTTTAAGAAATTTTTTACTTTTCTGAAAGTACCCAAAATACATTATGACTAGATCCACATTTTTTATTGTTTTTACACCAGACCTGTTGGTGGTGCTCAGGGCTTACCCATCCCTCTACTCTCATGGATCACTTCTGAAGATGTTCAGATTTTATGGAGTACTGGGAATCAAACCTAGGTTGGCTGTATACAAGCAAGCTTCTATGCACTATACTATTGATCTAGCCCTGGACCTATTTTTAGAACTGAAGTTTGATAAGGCTCTAATTGGTGTCAGTAAAGCACTGAGATGGCTGAACCCCTCTTAAGAGAAGTTCTACCTAGAAAAAAAGAGGTTGTGATTAGGGCATGAAGGTGACTATTCAAGGCCACAATTATTTTACAATATCTTAGCAATAGTCTCTTATCCCCATAGGAAACCCCACCCCCAATGGGGTAGTTTGAGAGAAAATTGTAAAATGAACTTTGCAAAACCAAGTGGGTTTGGGGAAGGGATTTCCCAGAAAGAGAATGACTACATTTCAACCTGAAATGTGTACTCTCAGCTATCTTCCTTGTTGATAGTTTCTAAATAATACTGTTTTTACTTCAATGTTCATATTATTCTGAAGTTATTTTCTGTTAATAAGATGAACTTTCAAGGAAAACTTAAAAAAAAAGGATTGACTTTCCTTTCCCACAAAGAACAATTCCTTGCTCCACCCTGAACATCCCCAGACACTTTCCCAGATAACTGAGTTGGATAGAGAGGGAATTAGTAACTCCCCTTTTGGGATTGCTAGTCCTCTTCTCTTAATTTCTTAAGTTTCCCTCAACAAAAAATATGCTAAAAGCTATAGGTATGATTATATATTTTAGATTTTTTGAGGAATATTCAGTATATTCAGTTCATTGTGACTCCTACTATGCTTTGCTTTGAGTCCTAAATTATCAATTTGGTCTATGCTTCTCTTTCTAGACACAGTCAAGCTTCTATTTTATACTTTTTGGTCCTGATGCTTTGAGGATTTATTCATGGACTGATCATCTGCTTTAAGGCTCTTTTCCAATCTCTTCTGTTTTCTGGAGTTGTTAACGCATCTCATCTTCCAGCTCTCTGATTCGGTCCTCAACTGCTGTTACTTGGTTGGAGAGGCTTTCCAGTGATGTTTTCATTTTAACTACTGAGTTTTTCAGTCCTATTATTTCAGTTTGGAGTTTTCTTATTTCTATCTTCATATCCTCTTGATTCTTATTTGTGGTCGTTCATCTCAATCCATGCTTTCTTTGATTTCTATGAGGTCCCTCTATATTTCTTCTTTAAACTAATTATCCGAAAGGCTAATTAGGTGGTTGGTACTTTCAGGTCATCAGAGCTGATATCTTCATTCTCTATGCATGGTGTTGGCCTGTATTGCTTCCCCACTGTCACACTTGTAGTGTGGTGTTTTCTATGTGATGTGCAGAGGTTCATAGACTAGAAGATCTGGGCCTCTAAAATAGCTCTTAGAATGAAGTTCAATAATAAATCCATGTTCATCAAGATCTCTCATCCTATTATCCCTTTGAATCTCCCACCCAATTCTCACCCCCTCTCATCCTCTTGTCACTTGATTCCATCACCCATCTTATATGGCTTCTGAAATACTTACCTTTGTTCCTGAGTTCCTTTGTTCAGTTGTTCTATTTTGATATGATTTATCCTTTCATCCTTCTCAACTTCTACTTTCAGTTTTAATGTCACATTACTCAGGGAATCTCCCCTGATCACCTGAGAGATATCTATTTTCTTCATTGTAAGCTCTCCAATAAGCATTTAGATCTATTTCTTTATAACACAAACCTAATTCAATTTTTTTGTAAAACTTCTCTTAATTTCACTTTTGCCATCAAACAAAATATATAACGAGGTATGTGCTTAACATATATTAACTTAATAATTTTTTATTTATTTCCTGCAGGGAGAAAAGATATATACTAGAGTAACATAAGATTTCTCATCTTTTTTCCACTTTTTAAGCTTTATTTCAACACCATTATTTATAAAGTAGTTTACAACACATTGTTATTTTGTGCATTCAATGTTCCAGCACCAGTCCCACCACCAGTGTGTTCTTGTCTCCACCCTTGTCCTTGATTTCCCTACATCCCCCAGGTAGAGACAAAATAACTTATTTTATCTTACTTATTATAATAAATAAGTGGACTTATAAAAATAGTTCAGTAAAAAACTTTGTGAAAATTTTATAATGAGGTTATTAAGGTAATTGTCTGGATTTATTTACTGAGCTTTTTTTTGCTAGTTGAGGTTTTTGTGTTATTGTTAAGCTTATTGAGGTTAATTGGTTTCTTTTTTTTTTTGGTTTTAGGGTCACACCTGGCAGTGTGTGAAAGGCACTTTTGCATGAAAGGCAAATACCTTACCTCCATGCTATCTCTCCAGCCCCGAGGTTAGTTGGTTTCTATGCTACTTTCTCATTTCATTTTTTGTGCTCCTATTGGGATGTCTCTCAGTCTTGTAGATTGTAGAATTTGGAAGTGTCATTGAAAGACATGCTCTCGATCTCCAGGATCTGTGGAATTGGAACAATTCTTAACCTACCCCCATCCTAAGGGGGGGGCAGAGTTCTCAGACTGGTATAACAATGAGTTCGATTGGCATGACATTTCCTCAAGATTAGTCATAAAGCTGGGCCATTTTCATTATGGTGGCTATGGAATATGGGTATAGCTGCTGGGACTTCAACATAAGTATAGGATACCGGAGAGGTTGCCCACACCCACTCCAAGAAAACTCGAGTTTTCAGCCTAAAAAAACACAATGTATCTTAGAACTTTGTTGGCTGGATATCTCTTTAGGGATTAGTTGTAAATTAGTGAATTTAGGCTATTTGTATGGCAGCAATTGTGGGGTATCTGTGTAGCTGCTGGGTCCTTAGTAAGACAAAGAGTCCCCCCTCCCCAAGGGCAGACCAGAGTTTTCAGCCCGTGAATTTCACCATCTTGGCATGGCAAATCTTATGAGATTAGTGGTGAAGCTATGAAGTTAGACCATTTACATGGAAGTGGCAGTTGGATGTGAAGAAAAACATCTTTGCCATTTAATAGCTGTGCAATATTTTAATTAATTTTTATTTTTAATTATGAGAACAAAAATGCAAAGAAAGAGGACAAGGTAAAGTTATAGACAATCACCCATAAACAGAATTCTCAGTAGTCCCATTGCTGATATCTTAACTTTGAACTTCCAGCCAAAGACCATTAAGAAAAATAAAATAGAACCCATGTACAATTACTTTTTCCCTCAAGTCCCCAGATTGTGTAATTTTAAGCAAATTGCTTAACTTCTCTGAGTCTCAAACTTTACTCATCTATGAAATAATAGCATCTACTTTATAGGGCTGGGAAGAAGACAAATAGGTTTGTACACGTTAATTTGTTTATAAAGTATATGGCTATTGCTCAAAAATGACATCATCATATCATTATCAAACACTTCATTATGAAAATCTATTATTAACTGACTGCAAAGTGGCAGTATCTGATTAATTAACTCATCAGAGAATAAAATGATGTATTAATCTTAATAACCCTGACTCTAATCATATCATTTTTAGAACTAAATACCTCCAATTTCTTGGTACTAAATTTAAAAATAATTTTGCTTTTTTCTTGTCATATATAGAATCTGAGAAAATCTTACCAACACTCAAGTTTACCCTTAAAAATAAAGATGAGCCTTTTTGTTATTGGGGCTGGACTTAAAGGCTTGGGTTACTTTGAAAATACTGGCATCCATGGGGCCCGGGAGATAGCATAGAGGTAAGGCGTTTGCCTTTCATGCAAAAGGCCATCGGTTTGAATCCCGGTGCCCCATATGGTCCCCCGTGCCTGCCAGGAGCAATTTCTGAGCATGGAGCCAGGAGTAACTCCTGGACACTGCCGGGTGTGACCCAAAAAACAAAAACAAAAACAAAAAAACAAAAACAAAAAAAAAAAAAAAGAAAATACTGGCATCCGGGGCCTGAGAGGTGGCACTAGAGGTAAGGTGTCTGCCTTTTAAGCGCTAGCGAAGGAAGGACCATGGTTCGATCCCCACGGTGTCCCATATGGTCCCCCCCAAGCCAGGGGCAATTTCTGAGCGCTTAGCCAGGAGTAACCCCTGAGCATCCTTGCTTTTTCTCCTAACTGAATACCAGACTGGCTAGAGACACGAAGAGATGTATATAAGGCACTAAATAACATAGGGTCATTCTGTGGTTTAAGAGACATGGCTTTAGGTTAGTCAGATTTGCCTTTTGGGAGATGGATAGAGAGTAGTTAAGTTTACAGCATCAATCCCATGATACAGGACCTTCTAGAAATATCTACTAAAATTTTCTGATTGGTGTATCTTCTACCCAGGACATGCAACAGTAACTGGATGAACACAAATAAACATACTGATATTTGCTTTTCAGAATTCCAAAATTGGTTTGTTTGTTTCAATTCAAGGGCCAAAATGAATCAAAGTATCTCGCAGTAGTCAGATCCTTCCAGGTCTACCCTTTAATAATGGAGGGTGATTGCACCTTGCCCTGGTTCCAGCCAGTATTGCTGTTTTTGTAATTTCCCTTTTAACCCAAACCATTTCCTCCTTTAGAGGACCTCTTTTCAAACTCTGAGTAGAAATTAAATTTAATTCCCACAATGTAACATAAGCTATCCAACTTAATTCTTTAAGGTGCATCACCTTGTGGCCATAGTGACACTCTCCCAGGATACATTCTCACACACACACTCACACTCACATTCACACATACACACACACACACACACACACACACACACACACACACACACACCTTATCTGTATCTCAGCTCCATTCTGAAACCTTGAACAGTATCAGAACGATGTGCCCTTGATTCTTCTGACTGAATCATGCACTTAACATGGTTTGGAAAATGCCTGGCCAAGCGAACACCGTTTCAAAGAGAAGAATTTATGTTTGCATATGTGCCTCACTCTTTACACATGTGGCTTTGGTAATCCTTGGGGAATTTGGGGGGAGCAGGGAAAGGAGAGTAGAAAAAAAATCTTTCAGTACTACTGAATAAAGATGAGATTGACACATTTTCACTTGGAGAAAAGGAATTAATTTAGACTGTCTAGTGTCTGATGTTCTTGATATGAATATTCTCTTGTCAGATATTAAGATTCTTAGAATTATCTCATAGAATCAGATTTATAGCTTCTAAAGTTAGAATTCTTTTTTTCCATTGAGGATCATAAGAAAACATGTATAACACATTTTGAAAAATATGCCTCAAATCTATGGCTTCCCTTAGCAATAGGGGTTAGATTTATCAGAAATTTAGTCATCTAGACCCTAGTAGCTTTTTAGATAAGATTACCTTAGTTAAATTCATGATAATAAAGTAGATTTTTTCCTTATGATGCTAGAGTGAATTACTGTAAATTCAAAACTCAAAGAAATCTTGGCTGAATCCTTCATGATTTCATAAACACCTGCTCAATATTTTCTTAACTTAGAATCAAAAAGTCTTTGTACTTTAAAGCAATATTATGACAATTTCAATTCATTGCTTATAATAAATACTGACCGTTGTATTTATATCCTAGAGAATGATGCTAGATGTAGGTGTGATATTTCCAGGTTTAGCTATAACATGGGATAGGAGTAAGGAAAGGATCTCCCAGAGAAATATTATATATACATAGTTAAGATTTGCTGTCTCTGTGATGGCATCAGAATAAATGATCTGCCATAATTATTTCCTCTGTCTACATGGGTTCAAAAAACATCTGTGTTTCCCAAAGAACATACACTTTACATTACCATCAGTCACGGTGCCTATTCTTTCTTTTTTCCCACTTTGTGGAGTCTACTCTGACAATTACTTTACCTTCTCTAACCTGTACCCTTGTTTCACACTACACCGTTTCCTGAGCTCTGTAGATGAGAATACTGTAAGATTGATTTCCCACTGTTTGATGCTCCTCCTCCACTTAGGTCATAGCTCCACAAAGAAATACAGGGATGTTGACAGGCAACATTCTTTTAGGTACATGATTCATCTGTTACAGTAATGAAGTTAAATCGCCTTTGTCTACCATTGACAGAAGTAAATATATTTTACATCGTAAATCAGCATCATAGACACAACTAAGACTAAAGTTTCACAAAATAATTCTCTCGTTAAGTGTAATAGAAGACAAATAAAAACAAAATAGTAGAATCTCTCTCCCAAACAATAGTTTACAAAATACTAGTTTGACTACATTGAATTTATTTTAGACACAAACTTGACAGTACTATAACTAAGCAATAGTAATTTTTTTAAATTTTTTTATTTTTAATTATGAGAACAAAGATGCAAAGAAAGAGGACAAGGTAAAGGTACAGTGGGAGGAAGATCACCCATAAACAGAATTCACATAAGTCCCCTTGCTGATATGGAATTCAGGGGTTTCAAGGCAGGCGCGACCGCAGAGCAAAGCGGAGCAGCCGTGCTTTTTGGGTTTTTGGGTATGGGGCCAGGAGAGGTTATGGTCCGTAGTCCAGCTCAGCAGAGAGGAGAGAAGAGGCAGAGGCATGGCTGGTGGTGGTCTTTATGTTTCTAGGATCCTCAATCACACGGCTCGATTGGCCCCACGTGGGTCGAGTGGGACCATCTTACTGGTGGGGGTGCTGGTCCATAGTCTGGCTCGGCAGAGAGGAGGAGAGAAGAGGCAGAGGCATGACTGGTGGTGGTCTTTATGTTTCTGGGATCCCCAATCACACGGCTTGATTGGCCCCACGTGGGTCGGGTGGGACCATCTTACCGGTGGGGGTCCCAGTCCATAGTCCGGCTCGGCAGAGAGGAGGAGAGAAGAGAACAACAATAGTAATTTTGAATAAAGACTTGCACTTTTTCAAAAATATTCTTATTCTTTCTTCCTCTCTCACTCCTTCCCTTCATTTCTTCTTCCCTCCCTTCTTCCCTCCCTCCCTCCCTTACTCCCTCCCTTCCTTCCTACCTTCCTTCTTTCCTCTCTCCCTTCCTTCCTCTTTCCCTTCCTTCCTTCCTTCCTTCCTCTCTCCCACCCTCTTTCCCTTCCTTCGTCCTTTCTTCCTTTCTCTCTCCCTTTCTCCCTTCCTTTCTTTCTTCCTTCCATCATCCCTTCCTTCCTTCTTTTTTACTTCCTTCCTGCTATCCTTCCTTTCCATCTTCTTTCTTTGCTTCTTTTTCTTTATATACAATTTTTGAAATATACTTTTGGAAAGAGATCAAAGCAATAAGTTAGCAACTTATTTCTGGTCCTACCCAAAAGTTTGAAATTCATGCTTTCTCAATTTATGACTCATATCATGAGTCATAGGCAGAAGAATACTCATCTTTATTTGATGTTGTCAAATTATTTCTCTTAAAAGATTATACCAGTGTGCCATATCAATACTAGAGTGCCCATGTCCCCATGTTCTTGTTACACGAGCATGTCAAATCTTCAAAAGACATTTCTAATCTTGTATGGGATTGTTATATAAAGCATCCATATAAAAAGTATTAGTGGTGGGAATGTTGCACTGGTGAAGGGGGTTATTCTGTTTATGACTGAAAGTCAACTGCAAACGTGCTGGTAATCATGGTGCTTAAATAAAGATATAAGTATTCTAAAAAGTATTTATCAGAAAATTATTATTGCAAGAATGTCTTTCATTTTTTTTACAACCCATAGATGAGTGAGACCATTCTGCGTTTTTCTCTCTCTCTGACTTAATTTTCAGACACAAAAGAGAAAAGAGCTGGAAGTTCCAGCTCACCTCATGAAGCTCACCACAAAGAGTGATGAGTTCAGTTAGAGAAATAACTACATCTTGAACTGTCCTAATAATGAGAATGTATGAGGGAAATGGAGAGTCTGTCTAGAGTACAGGCAGGGGTTGTGTGGGGAGGAGGGAGATTTGGGGCAATGGTGATGGGAACGTTGCACTGGTGATGGTGGTGTTCTTTACATGACTGAAACCCAAACACAATCATGTATGTAATCAAGGTGTCTAAATAAAATATATTAAAAATATAATATCTAATTTTATTGAATATTCTAAATTATTAAAAAAGTATTTATCAATTATAAGAATAATATTTCTCAGTTTATATATTGTAATTAATTTTTTCTCAATTGTCCCCAGAGTATTTTCTAAATAATCCCTTTTTCCCTTCTAATTTGTTGTATCAGTAATTTTATAATATGTTTACTTATGCATGGGTCTTTAATGTTTCTAATTTTATTTTACCTAGCTTATATTTAATCAATATCATGTTGTTTTGATAACTACAGTTTTATACTGAATTTTTATATTTTAATATAAGGGAAAGCCTTATTTTTGAACTCACTTTTTCTTAACAACTCTGAACCTTTACTTATTTGTTTGAGTTTTAGCATATTTTAAGCCTTATGCATATTATTGACATTTTAATGAAATGGTTTAAATATAGACATTAATTATATAATGTGGTTTAACTCCATATTGTATTAAGATACTTTGATTTACAAAGTTATTTATAATTGGGTTCCAGGCATCCAATGTTTTCAACATCAGTCTCACAATCAGTGCCAATTTTCCTCTACCAGTGTCTCTAGGTTCCCTCATACTCCCTACTCTGTCTCCTTGACAGGCAAATTTTTTAATTTTATTTTTTGTAGTTTGACTCTCATGTTTTTAGGTTGCCAGTTCTGTGATTTAGATACATAGAAATATCATGTCTCTATCTCACAAAGAGACCCCTATGCCTGAGAGGCCTGCCCCAGTTTCTTCCATCCACATCTTCTCTTCTTGATTTCTTTCCTACTTTGTCCTTCTCCTTTCTATACTCTAGGGTCAAGGGCAATGCAGTATTACTCCTTTGATACCTTGCAGTTTCTTGTCCTGTTATTCTGTATATAATAGATAAATAAAATAATCCTGTTTGTCCTTCTTCCGATTTACTCTACTTAATATGATATCTTCCAGTTGCATCCAAGCTCCAGCATTATTTCATTATTACAACTATGTAGTATTCTGTTGTATAAATTTACATAATATATATTTATAATATATTGTTTATAATAAATTTATTTATTATTAGACACCTAGGATGATTATACAAACTAGCTATTATATTAAAGCTCTTTCTTAGATGTTTGGAAACTATTTTTCCCAAGACTGTGGCTTATCTTTTCCTTTCCTTTTTTTTTGTGGCCAAACCCAAATGTGCTAGGGGTTACTCCTGGCTCTGCTCTCAGAAATCACTCCTACCAGACTCAGGGGACCATGTGGAATGTTGGGGATTGAATGCAGGTAGATTATGTGCAAGGCAAATGCCTTATTTGCTATGCTATCACTCCAACCCTTCTCTTTTCATTTTTTGGTGGATTTAAAGAGAAGAAAAATTTAATAAAATGAATGCCTTTGTATTGATATTTTTATGTTGTAATTAAGAAAACGCTCCAAAATCAAATTATTAAGAGTTTCTTTTCTATTTTAATATTACAATTACAATGTAATTACAATGTAGATTTAGGTTCCAATTTTTGGTGTCAAGTAAGAGTGAAGGTTTTATTCATTCTATTTTGTGATATATCTATCCAATTATTCCAGTATCCTTTACTGAAAATTTATCTTTCCCTCAGTAGACTGCCTTTTTATTTTTGTCAAAAATCAATTTTCCATAAAAGTGGGACTGATATCTGTACTCATATTTCTACTTCATTAATTTAAATGCCTACTATTTATGTCAAAACCATATTGTCTTGATTACTATAGTGTCATAATAAATACTAACTGAAGATAAGCACTCCAAATTTTCTTTCTTAAAATCCTGATTTGAATGTTTAAGGTCATAAACATTTCTTCATAAATTTTAGAATTAGCAGGCTATTTTTGTGAAGAATAAACTTACAGGACTTCTGTTGGGATTATATAGATTGGAGCAGCTTTCTGATAGATTTGTCTTCACTTTCAACTATCAATAGGACTTTTCCATGTGTGCCTATAATTTTTTTCTATGTCTTAGAAAAAAGCTTTAATAAGGAAAACAAGATTTTTGGTTTATTCAATATTTTTCAGTCTGTGGATTTTTTTTGGTCACATCCAAACTCATTTCCAGAATGCTGAGATAATTTGAGGGAACTCTATGGGGTACCAGAGATCAAACCTGGGTCAGCTGCATGCAAAGCAAGCTTCCTGCCTGCTAAAGTATCTATTATGCCCCTTTGTGGATTTAGGAATGTTTTCTAATCTTAGCTTCTACTTAGATCCCTATTTATCCTTTATTCTTATTTTATGTCTTTATTTTTTTTAATTTTTTGAACTTAACATCATTGTTCAACAAGTACATTTAAGGTTGTAAGTTTCTCTGTAAATAGCTTTAGTTTTATTTAAAATATTAAATATCTTTATCTTTCTGTGCCATAACTAAAACTTCAGTTTAATACACTTAACTATCTTGCATAACACAGTTTAATTTGTGTGTGTGTGTGTGTGTGTGTGTGTGTGTGTGGTTTTTGGGTCACACCCAGCAGTGCTCAGAGGTTACTCCTGGCTCCATGCTCAGAAATTGCTCCTGGCAGTCACGGGGGACCATATGGGGCACCGGGATTCGAACCGATGACCTTTTGCATGAAAGGCAAACGCCTTACCTCCATGCTATCTCCTGGGCCCCAACACAGTTTAATTTTTAAAGTTTTAAATTGTTTCCACATCTTTCATAGTTTTATTTCAGTAACATAGAGACTATGAATTAGTGCTGTTCCCACCACCAGTGTTGACCTCCCTTCACCATAGTTCCTAACTTGCAACCCGTACCTCCACCCTTAGCTCCCAGCCTAGACTGCTAGTGTAACAGGTCCATTTTCTGTATAGCATGTTATAGTTTGGGTCTCTTGACTCTGCTGTCACTGACATTGGTTTGGGTATTTAGGGCTGACCATGTTTTATTTCCAATCTATGCTCCAGAAACCGTTTGGTTCCTGGGTCCCATCCACTTTTTTTATTTTCTCAGTTTGTAGGGAGACATATAAATGTGAGGCAGAACCAGACGATTCATGTGCTATGGTTCTTTTTGTTTGTTTGTTTGTTTGTTTGTTTTTTGTTTTGGGGCCACAGTGCTCAGGGGTTACTTCTGGCTGTCTGCTCAGAAATAGCTCCTGGCAGGCACAGGGGGCCATATGGGACACCGGGATTCAAACCAACCACCTTTGGTCCTGGATCAGCTGCTTGCAAGGCAAACACCACTGTGCTATCTCTCCGGGCCCGTGCTATGGTTCTTTAAAAATAAAAACAAAGCAGGGTCCCTTATCTAGAAGCTATAAATTTAAATAAATTTTTTTAAAAAAGAAATAAAAAGAGAAGGCATACGTGACAAGATTTTATTTATTTGTTTTTGTATTTTTGAATTTTTTGCATAGGCACAGTAAGTGTTTGGGAAATTAAAAAGAAAATTTCCCTGGCCTAAAAGATACAGGGTGTTTCTACCTATGAAGCATACTGTAATGAGATGGTCTATAGGCTTCAGCATGTTAGTTGTCAAACCCAAGGTCTTTCTTTATTGTCTCAGGAAAAGCTCTATTTACTCACAGTTGTCAGAGTCAGTCTTTGGTAACTAGAGATCTTGGATTTTGCACAGATCCTAGGGTGAAGCCTAGGATAAAGTCTTTCTTGGTTCCATGAAAAGTTCTGCTCAGTCAAGGTTGTCATAGTCAGTCTTCTTTAATTAATAATCTTGGTTTTTGGACAGATCTTTTTTTGTTTGTTTGTTTTTTGTTTTTTTGGGCCACATCCAGTGTTGCTCAAGGGTTACTCCTGGCTTTGACCTCAGAAATCGATCATGGCTTGGGGGACCATATTTGTTGCAAGATATTGAACCCAGGTCCATCCTGGGACAGCACATGCAAGGCAAGTGCCCTGCTGCTGTGCTATCACTTCGGCCCCTGCAAGATCCTTTGATGGAGAGTCTTCTGATTTCATTTCACTGGTAGGTGGTGAGGTAGGGCAACCTGCCTTTAGATCAAGATGTTGGGGCTTCCTCATCATCAAGGTGTCATATGAATCTACTCTGGTGTAAGTTGGTGCCAGAGCAGTATTAAAGCCTTCTCCAAGTGGAGTTTTATTTCTAGTGCTGGTGCAGTGAACTGTGACAGTTGGGATCCAGGGATTGGGGTTGGGCAGTCAATGTTCAATCACATGAGATCTGTGATTCAATCACATAAAGTCTGCATGATGATAGTTCAGGATGGAAGGTTCTCCCTACAATATAAAATTCATAAGTTCTTATCCCTATTAGATAAGAACTTCTTTCTATAAGTAAGATTTTCCTCATTTTAGTGTGCCTATGCAGAAAAAAAAATGATGCCAGATTATATTATTGGTGCATTTGGGGGTAAAAATAACAAGCTATACCATTTTATTTGGTCTGGTTTGACCTGAGCTCTTATACCAAGCAAGAATTTCTACTAGAATTTCCTGCTAAGCAGAACCAAAACAGGCATCCCAAAATGAAAGAAGAAAAAAAGAAGAAAAAGAAAGGGGGGACAGGGGTCTACCTCTGCTTTTTTTTTTGTTTTTGTTTTTTGGGCCACACCCAGTGACGCTCAGGGGTTACTCCTGGCTATGTGCTCAGAAGTCGCTCCTGGCTTGGGGGACCATATGGGAAACCGGGGGATCGAACTGTGGTCCATCCTAGGCTAGCGCAGGCAAGGCAGGCACCTTACCTCCAGCGCCACAGCCCGGGCCCTCGGGGATCTACCTCTATATATGGAAATAAACACTAGGAAGTATAACTAATAAGGAAGTAAACATACAAAGAAAATATAGATATCTCAATTGAGTCATTTGAGATAGTCTGGGGGTGAGGGGTTTATCTAGGGCATATTTTCATCTCACATTGTGGTCTTGTGGTCTTGTAGGTTATAGTTGGAGGTCTAACCCTTATGGTATGGGTCAGAGTACTAAATAAATGGGGGTGGCACATCAGGGAGAAAGTTTTTTTAATTTCTAGGCTCTTCATCGATTGTGGGGGTGAACTTTGCTAACTGATGCTTCGGGAATTAGGTTGTGTATGGAAAATTTTAGATAGACATAATTTTCAAATCTAGAGTATTAATAAATATGGTAATGAGCATTATAATAGGGGTATACCCATGTGGTATTGTTCACCATGTCCTGTGCATAGAGGTTCCTTTCCTAAAAGGAAACTGCCACCTGGACATTATGATATAATAATAATGTAGCTTGAATTGAGAAAGAAGAAATAAAAGAAAAATAAGAAAAAGACAATAGTAATTTGCAAAAACATACTCAAATGATGGGGTCATTAACAAAGGTTTATGGCATATATTTGCCTATTTCAGTGGTCTTCATGGGTCTAAGCATTGTGTCATAGTAGCAGATGCAATAAAAAGGGAAATGGATTAATTTGCGTATGTTTTCAAGGCATTGTCATATTGAGCACTTTATTTGGAATTTAATATGATAGAGTACTAAATTGCAAAATTAGGTTGTCCAACCTATATCTCCAAAAAGCACTGTGGACAAAAAAAGTTGGAGAGTTATTTTATACATAAAAAAAAATTTAAGGCACCAATACATATTCACTGGGATTCACTGGCTTCCAAACATATTCTGCATCTGTTTCTGTGGATAAAAAACATTAGAACACGGCTCGGAGAGATAGCACAGCGGTGTTTGCCTTGCAAGCAGCTGGTCCAGGACCAAAGGTGGTTTTCGAATCCCGGCGTCCCATATGGTCCCCCGTGCCTGCCAGGAACAATTTCTGAGCAGACAGCCAGGAGTAACCCCTGATCACCACCGGGTGTGGCCCTAAAAAACCAAAAAAACAAAAGAAAAAACATTAGAACAGGGGCTGGAGAGATAGCAGAGCAGTAGGGCATTTGCCTTGCACACAGCCAATCCAGGACCGACAGTGGTTTAAATCATGGCATTCTATATGTTACCCTGTGCCTGCCAGTAGCAATTTCTGAGTTCAGAGCCAGGAGTAATCCCAAAGCCCAGCTGGATGTGACCCCAAAACAAAAACAACAACAACAAAACCTCACTGACCTCTAGCCCTAACCCTAATTTAAACCACAAACAAACATTAGAACATTATTCTAGGTTTTTGTAGTGATAAGTTAATTGGACACCTGTGCAATCTAAGCAACTAATTCCATTGTTGCAGCTTTTGTTTTTTTGTAGTATAAAAAAAGAGTCAAGGCTTTGTGTTTCTCCTCTTCCAGTTGACTTGTTTCCTTTTCCTCACAATAACCTGGAAACTACAATGTTCAGAGTATCTACAATTTAAACTATTGTGTTTCTTTGGAGAGTTACTCTATTTTTTTGGGGGGGGGCGCACACCCGATGACACTCAGAGGTTTTCTCCTGACTATGTGCTCATAAATTGCTCCTGGCTTGGAGGACAATATGGGATGCTGGGGATCATACCCAATTTGTCCTAGGTCAGCCTCATTCAAGGCAAATGCCCTACCTCTGTGCTATCTCTCTGGCCCCTTGGAATCATTATAAATACCACATATAAGTGATACCATTCTGTATTTATCCTTCTTCTGGATTACCTCATTTAAAGTACAATTTTCTAGTTCCATCCATTTGCTGCAAATTGCATGATTGTATCATCACTGCTATGTAGTATTCCATTTGTATATGTACCAAATATTCATGATCCACTCATCTGTTGTTGAACATTTAGGTTGATACCAAGTCTTAGCATTTTTATAAAGTTTATTCATCTATTTTATTGATTGATTTGTTGTTGAGCCACACCCAGCAGTACTCAGGAGTCACTCATGGGAGAAATCGCCCCTGGCAGACTGGGGGACCACATGGGGTGCCAGGAATCTAACCGGATCCTTTCCAAGTCGGCTGCATGCAAGGTAAATGCCCTACTGTGCAGCCCCAAATCTTAGCTATTGTACTGAGTACAGCAAGGAATAGTGGTGTGCATACATACATTTGGATAAATATCTTTCTATCCTGTAGATAGATACTCAAGAGAGGGATTGCTGGGTCATAAGGTAGCTCAATTTTGAGTTTACTCAGAATCTTTTATACTGCTTTCAACAGAGGTGGACCAGGTAGCATTCATACCAGCAGTGGAAGAATTGCTTTCGTATCACATCCACACTGACAGATATTGTTTCCATTATTTTTGATGTGTGTCATCCTCATAGGTGTAAGATAATACCTTGTCTTGATTTGGGTTGTCTTGTAGTCTTGTAGTCTTGATTTGTTGTCTTGATTTGGATTTCCCTAAAGATAGTGATGATGAACATGTTTTCATGTGTCTGTTGGCCATCTATTGGTCTTCCTCAGAGAAATTCTGAGGTAGAAATTTCCCCCCCCCTTTTTTTGTTTTTGGGCCACACCCACTGATACTCAGGGGTTACTCCTGACTATGCACTCAGAAATCTCTCCTGACTTGAGGGACCATATGGGATGCAGGGAGATCAAACTGCAGTTTGTCCTAGGCTAGCACACACAAGGCAGACGCCTTATGGCTTGCACCACTGTTCCAGCCCTATGTTCTCCCCATTTTTTTAAGTTTTTGTGGAGCTAACCTTTGTGAGTATTTTGTATATCCTAGAAATCAAACCTTTCTCTGATGTGTTGAGTTCAAATATTTTTTCCAGTCAGTTAGCTGTCTTTTAGTTTTAACCCATGTTTCTTTTACCATACAGAACATTTTAGTTTGATGTGGTCCCATTTATTTAGGTTTGATGCTATAGCTCTTGCCATTAGCATCCTATCATCAAAGACTTTTTTGAAGTGTAAGTCATGAAGTATTCTGCCTATGTTTTCCTCAGTTAATTTTATAGTTTTGGTTCTGATTACAAGGTCTTTAATCCAGTTTGAGTTGACTTTTGTGTAAGGTGTGAGGTATGAATCAATCTTTAACTTTTTACAGGTGGTTATCTAGTTGTTCCAATACCATTTGTTGAAGAGACTGTCTTTGTTCCACTTCAAGTTCTTGACTCCATTGTCAAATGTTGATTAACTATATTTGGGGGCATGTCACTGGATATTCTATTCTGAGCCATTGGTCTGAGACTGTTTTGATCACTATGTCTTTATAGTAAAGTTCAAGTTAGGTAAAGAAATACCACCCAGATTTTTGTTGTTGTTGTCTTGCATTTTGTCTTCAAGTACATGTGATTCTTTTTGTTTGTTCGTTTTTTGTTTTTTTGGGTTTTTTTT
>PVKC010004050.1:0-36906 GCA_004027635.1 Crocidura indochinensis | reverse complement strand
TTTTTTTTTTTTTTTCAAAAAATTCTTAATAAGGACTACATACATTATATTATATGTTCCTTTGTCTGAAATGCTTATTTCCTTTTAGTGCCTCAGTTGAACTCATTAGAGGAGATCAATAACGTTTTCTTGGAATACGAATGATACTTATGCCTTGCATGCTTTAGTTTTGTCATTTGATGTATATGAAAGTTCTGACCTCACAAGATTATTGCAGAGAGTACATATTAAAAGATCCTGATCTTGGGACAGAGTGAAAGCACAGCAGTAGGGCCTTTGCCTTACATGTGACAGACCCAGGATGGACCTGGTTTTCATTCCTGGCATCCCATATGATCCCCGGAGCCTGCCAGGAGTGATTTCTAGTGCAGTGCGAGGAGTATCCGAATGTTGCTGGGTATGGCCCCAAAACAAAAACAAAAACAAAATGCTGATCCTGTGCTTGGCCCACAGTAAGTACCCAATTAACAATATCTTTAAAAAGATGTACATAGAACAAAGTCCCTAGGAAGATTTTGCTCTTGATTGTACAAAGAAAAGAAAAAAAGAAAAGAATAGAATGGATAAAAATTCCTAAGTCTGGTTGCAGAAATCTGAAGTAAGTTTTGACTAATAGCATTTTTTTCTATGAAAGAAGAATGGAGACTTTTGGTAAGTGAAGAACACATGTCCTGGGAGTGAGTTTGGGATTGAGGTAAATGATGGTGAGTGAAAGCCTAAAGATGAGAGAAATAATCTCCTTAGATACGAGATACTAAAGAAACATAATAGAAATGTTGGGGCTTTTTATATTGAATTTATATGATTAGCAATTTAATAAATTGTTACGTCTTTTCTCCAAAGGCACTTAGAATTCCAAATTTAGGTTCTGGAAAGATAGATACTTAAGTATTCAGAAGAGTTGGCTATTTCTTAGGCAAACATGAAGAATAGAGGCTATAATATTGCAAAATCTTGACCAGAAAGTGATTACAATCATGAACAGTAGATTCTAGAGTTGAGAAAAATGGAAGAGGTAACAAAGAGAAAATATAAAAAGAAATACATGGGGCCCGGGAGATAGCATGGAGGTAGGGTGTTTGCCTTTCATGCAAAAGGTCATCGATTCGAATCCCGGTGCCCCACATGGACCCCCATGCCTGCCAGGAGCAATTTCTGAGCATGGAGCCAGGAGTGACCCCTGAGCACTGCTGGGTGTGACCCGCCCCCCCCCCAAAAAAAAAAAAAAGAAATACATGTTAACCTGAAGAAAAGTATGAAATGGTTGGTTGCCCAATGTCTCCACTAGGGTGAAGAAAAAAATACAGCGGTCTAACTGGTCAATCATGCTTAGAGTTTTAACACTGAGGTCAGAAAAGGATGCCTCAATATCACACTTCATAATTTTAGAGGCTATACAATTTGTGGTGAGAAGGTACAGGTTATGATAAAAATGGTTGCTAAATTGGAATTGAAAGAGATTAAAAAGAATAATATTATTTCTTTAAAATGAGAAGTTTTAGTAATCACCTGACAGCAGGATTTCTCATACAGAGAAGGGTTGTAAGAAGCAGAGGAACAAAATTTTTAATAATTGAAAAGTGGGCTGCAATGAACAATACAATACGGATGTTTCAGAGTGAATGGAAGAGAAAGCCTTGAAATATGATCAAGTCCTTTTGCTATAACCTTCACTTACATTTCTTACCAAGATTTATGTCTTTAGTTTCGAGCACTTACTTTCCAAATCACAGATGGACTCCCAAGGATCTTCCATTTAGCTCCAGGATTTTTCCCCTGAGCACTGAAGATTTCAACAAATGCACCACCCTAAAAGTAAAAGTTAAATATTTTAATTAAAAGAAAAATAATGTTAAAAAATATGTAAGCTCCACATATTGAATAGTTCCAACATGTGTCAGTTAAGTAGATCTCTAATATGGAACATTAGTTTTATTATTATTCCTATTTTATTAGTTTTATTATTATTCCTATTTTATTTAATACACCATTGTGCTCATTTGAGTTACCTTAAAGTAAGTAATGCTTTAAAAAAACTTAAGGCACAATAAACATTAAATAAACTTTGCTATACAAAATTTACAATATATCAGTGTGAGGTAATAATTTAGACTAAAGGGATTAAACTTAGTCCAAGTTAGTAAATTCTAATAACCATCTCAGGATATAAGGTTTTAAGTCATACTAAAATGAGCTTAAGTGATATCAGATTTGCTATTCATTAACTATGTGGTCATGGAGTTATTTAATATCTTGATTCTCCATCTGTACTGTGGGTTCTTAGATTACAGAGAATAGTAAACACTGATCATCAAGCACAATACGCAGTACCTAACAAGAACTTGATAATATTAGCAAAAATAATTCAAATATTGGGAAAAATTAATAATTCAGTTACTGAGCAACATAAAAGCTTAGTTACAATCACTGAGGAAGTAATTTTTATTTTTATAATTTTATAAGACCTTATGTATATATTTAACACTATCTTGGAGAGCTATAAAATGTGTACAAGAAAATAAAAACATATCTAAAGACACACTGACAATATGAGAAACTGGAGGGACATGCTAATGTTAAAACACGAGACACATTGCTGAATGTGCATGCATTTTAAATATGAAGAATTAATGTGATTATCTCTGAAACGTTTTTGCAAGAGGTTGAGAATCTGAAAAAACTGCCTAAGAATTTAATGACACATGAGTAAGTCTCATTTTTGTAAAGATTTTCAGCTTCATAACTTTCTCTGTAAACATAAAAGATACTTTTGCATATGGGTTTTCCAAATCATTTGGATTTAAGACAGTTCATTTCTTTTTCCATGTACAGAATTCTAAGCAAACTCTATTTGGATTAGAACTACTATAGCTGCTAGGATCAGGCTATCTTTAAGTATTAATAAATTTGCGTCAGATTTTATTTTTTAAGATAAATTCTTACTAGATAGAAAATTTTGTCTTGTTTCTTTCTCCTATTTTTTCCCCAGTGGGGGCATAAACATTTTTAAAAATCACAACATGTTTTGTATTAGGTGAAAATTCCAAAATTGTTCTAACATTTACTAGCATCAAATGGAAGAAAGGAAAGAAAACACACTAAAGACAAACATAGTGTTTGATAGAAATGAGAGAGCAACAAAGAGTCCAGGGACAAGTGGACTAGTACTGGCAGTGAGTTGTACTACAGTGAACAAAAGCTTAGAAGTACAAAATGGGAGAGGAGTGGAGGGGCCAAAAAAGGCAGTGAAGGAGATGACCAGATCAAGAAAGAGGGCACAGCAGAGATACACTGCAGGACACTCAAGGTATTCAGAGATAAGTGGAATCTTACTGCCCTAAGAGTTATCTCTGAATGATCTGTATCAGGACAGAGTGTTGCTACAAAGGCAATCTTGTCCCAACACTGGAGATCAGATTCATGAGTCCTGAGGGCAAGAATCTGCACTTCCTCAAATATCCAAAGAGACCCTAAACTACCCTGGTGATTTTACTGATGCACAAAGACCTCAGTTTGAAGGGGGGTGGGGGGGACTAGGTAGATTTGATTTTTTTTTTCTTTGCAGCTTTGCCCCACTGTCATTCACTCTCTTCCACATAATTGCCAAGAAATGCAAGTGCATCAACAGTGAGCAGCCAAGTTACAAGTGAAAACTCAAGCTGCAGGAGCCTTGCCCTGAATCAATGAGCTTGGATTTTTTTGGGGGGAATGCAACCCCAAATCGCAAACAATCAGTATCCTTCAGTAACATCCAGAGGCTTCACCAGCACTGAAGTTGGGGAACCTGAACAAAAAAAGTTCCACTTTGACATCTTCTTTTCCAGTTTTGGGGGGAAGAGTCATGAAGAAGTCCTTCTAAGCCCCGAAAATAAATACATAAATAAATAATTAAAAAAAAAAAAGACCTTGTTATGAGGGGTGCATGTGAAGGAAGATCCATTGCCTTCCACCCCCCCTCCCAAAAAAAAGACCTACCTCACCCCAAAAGCAGAAAGCTCTACTTAAAACAGGTTGGAGAGACATTTCGGGGTTACCTGGTACTCATTTTTGAACATTCCCGCAGGGGGGGTGGTGGAGGGCTGGGACTGGAGGGCCCCAGAGTTCCAGGCTTCCAGGGAGTAGGGCTGATGGGCTGCAAATCTGCCAAGTGGGTGCGTGGGTGGATGGGTGAGAAAATGTGGGCGCTAGAGCCTCAACTCAGTCAGCTTCATCTCAGGCTCCACCTCGAATCCCAAACCCCGCCTCATAGTGTCGGGGTACGCACGGTCTGAAAGGGCGCAGCTGCCTGGGCGGGCTCCAGGGGGGCCCTGGGGAGTGATTGTGCGCGTCACCTAAGTGACAGGTGCCCAGCTAAGGAAACCAAGCAAAGACAAACGCCCGCTAGCCCGGGAAAAAGCGGGCAACTTCCGGCTTCCGGTAGAAGCCACGCCCAAAGCCGGGCGGAAATGGGCGGGGCCAGGCGGCAGCTACCGTCTGACGGTGCAATGCCATTGGCTCTCTCTTTTCGCGCCTGCGCTTTAAGCTGCTCTGCGGGTTTTTTTTTTGTTGTTGTTGTTGTTTTTTTTTTTTTTTTTGGTCCTCTTTGGGCCGCAAGTGACAGGTGACGTCGGCGTTGCCTGAGGAACTGAGGAAATCTTGGGAACCTTGAATGCTGTCACTTGAGCTCTTAATTAAGGGTGTCTCCAAGAGTTGCTTGGTTTAATATCTGTGCCAGGTACTGGACTCTTGGTCCTTTCACTTCCTTTCACTCTAAATTATCTTGTGTGTGAGCACTAAAATTGGAAGATTTCTGCAGTCATGGAACCTTCATGTGCCTTGGATTCCAAGATTTGCAAACTGGCTTCTTGCAGGGACTAAGGGATCTGTCTGATTGTCCCTGCCGTTGTTTTTAAGAATGTGCCCAAGAAGGAGGAATATTCTTCACGTTTACTACATCAGAAAATAAATCAAGATTTTGATGTTCAAAATAACCCACATCTATAATTGGGAGAGATGCTCTCAAGTTTTAATTTTCCCAGTATATAATTTAGTTTACAGGTCAGAATCACACTTATAAAAAAAATTGACATTTTTGGAGCAGAATAATTTGCCTGGGATCATATAGTTAATAAATGATGGAGATGCTATTCAATTGTTGGATTAAATCAGTGATAATGGGCTATTCATAATTACCACTCATAGAACTCCTGGTCTGTCTGTCAAGTGATTCACAAGTTCCATGATCCTGATAAATAAGGATTAATCTCCTTCCAGAGGAGACTAAGAAAATTCAGAGTTAGGAATTTACCCAAGGAATCAATATTGAGTTTCAATTGTGACTGAGTCTAATTCACTGAAAATTCTCAAATTTGCATCCCTTCAATTTGCCAAACCTTATAGATCTTTTATGATGAACAAGAAAAGTGCTACCTAGACCAGCTCCTTACCAAAGATATGCATACCAGATAACGAGCACACTAAGTCTAAAAACCGATGTTATAAAACAGAGGTAGGACTCTGATATCTGTAAATTGCAGGTTTCGTTTATAATTCATCTTGTTTGTAATGGTAAAGTCTATATCACAGTGTTTTTGTAAGGCATTGTTCAATAGAAATGATCTCTGCCATACATGTATGTGATTAAATACATTGAATGCTATGAAAAGAGGGGGAAAATTCTATGTAAAGAGAAAGTTCCCCCCTTTATGAATGCCATTTATTTAACAATTAATTTCTAGTAATGCAATATATTCTACACATTTTAAGTATGATAAGAACTAGGTGTAGAGGGAAAAGCTCCATTTTCATTGATCTTATATATTAATGCATTGAGACAGGCAAGATTACAATTTGTATAATTAATTTCTGAAATTAAATAATTATAATTTGATAAATGTCATGGATTTGGTGATAGGAAATAATTACATGGATTAATTATGCTAATCTCCTGTGCTTATAGTAACAAACTTTAACAATTTGAATGACTAAGAACAACATAAATTGATTCATTCACTCTCCTGGAGGCCAGAAGTTAAAAATAAAGCTATTAGAAGGATGCCACATCTTTAAGTCATTTTTGACAAAACAGTCTATTTATTTCTTGCTTCTCTCAAATGCTGTGAGTGCTGATTAACAGTTATTTGTAGTTGCATCTCTCTATCTGGCCCTATGATCACACTTTCTTTTTGTGTCTTCTTTGTACATTTTGGAAGGGATTATTTGGGGATTTTTTATTTTGGGTTTGGGACCACACCTTGACTGTGCTAGAAGTCTACTTCTTGCTGTATCTGGTGACTGTGTGGTGCCAGGGATTGAAAATAAGGGCTTTCACTTCCAAAATATTCACTCCAGCCCTTTGAGTTCTCTTTCCACTTGTGTGTCTTAAGGATAATTGTGATAGTATTTAATGTGGATGCACTATAATAATTCAGGGGTAGACTTTTTATTTCAGAGTCCATGACTTAATCATATCTATAAAAGACTTCTTACAAAATAAGAAAATGTTAACAGATTCAGAAGGGATCAGGTAGTATTACTATACTAAGGGCAAGGGAGTTAATTTTTAGGTCTAATAGAAAAGGTTGGGGCCAGGCGGTGGCGCTGGAGGCAAGGTGCCTGCGCTAACCTAGGACGAACTGCGGTTCGATCCCCCGGTTCCCCATATGGTCCCCCGTGCCTGCCAGGAGCGACTTCTGAGCGAATAGCCAGGAGTAACCCCTGAGTGTCACCGGGTGTGGCCCAAAAGAAATGGTGACGTATAATAATACAAAGAAAATATTGGCAAATGCAGTGAGAGGCAAAAAATACAATTTTGTAGTTTAACTTTAAACTACAAAAGGAATCTAGGAAATATCTTAAGGTTTTTACCAATCTACTTGAATCTGGAAATTCTGTTTTGACTCCACAACTGAAGGGAAATTAACACTATTTCCCTATATTATTTCTTTTAGACCCGTTATCATTATCTAAATTACTTAAATAACTGATTCATTTCTCTTTTTAGCTCTGTAAATTTCATGATGGAAAAGGAGGATTTTGTCTATGTATACCACTAAAATCCCACAACTAGAATAATGCCAGGAATATAGAAGATATCTATAAATGCATTTCTCTTTCTCAAATTAATTTTTTATCGAGATGTAGTTTGCAATACTGCAAAACTTGCTGCATTGCATTGCTATACTGCTACATCATAAATACTACAAAACTTGCTGCATTACATTGCAGTACTGCTACATCATAAATATAATATGAACAATATGATGTACCTCGACTATGGGGTCATAATTTCATATTGTGATGTCATAATGTACTTTATGTGTGTCACTATTATGATGTTATAATTAATGATTGTGATGTCAGATTGTACTTATTCAGTATGCACCATTATGATATCACAATCTATTTCAAATTTTCCAAGTCTAAAACAAAAATTCAACCCTGAACTTTTTTCAGTCCCCCAGTCTAAATAATGCTAAAAGTGTCTCATGATTACTTACTATATGTTGTAAGTATCCTCAAAAATGGTCTCCATTGATTTCTTTTCTTTAGGCATGCACTTTGCGCTGTCTTCTCCACTCATGTATGAACTGGATCTAATGACTCATTGCTAGTAAATAAACTATGGCAAATTTGATTGCTACGCCTTTATTTATAGTTTAGATTACAAAGTATAATTATAAATTATATATAGAATATATAGATATAATTATAATAGAATTATAATTATGATTATATAAATCTCTTACTCTGATTTCTTTTTTTTGTTTGTTTTTTTTTGGGGGGGTCTCACCCAGCAGTGCTCAGGGGTTACTCCTGGCTCCATGCTCAGAAACTGCTCCTGGCAGGCACGGGGGACCATATGGGGCACCGGGATTTGAACCGATGACCTTTTGCATGAAAGGCAAACGCCTTACCTCCATGCTATCTCCCGGAACCCCCTTACTCTGATTTCTTTCTCTAACCTCTTTCCTCACTTTGAAGGACCTATGTATTGTCTCCTTGCATGGATTGCTTTTCCTCCTTTCTTTAGTTAAGACCCATATTTTTCCTTTTTATTACTATATTTAAAAACCATGTTTAGGGCCCAGAGAGATAGCACAGCGGCGTTTGCCTTGCAAGCAGCCGATCCAGGACCAAAGGTGGTTGGTTCAAATCCCGGTGTCCCATATGGTCCCCCTTGCCTGCCAGGAGCTATTTCTGAGCATGGAGCCAGGAGTAACCCCTGAGCACTGCCGGATGTGGCCCCAAAACCAAAATAAATAAATAAATAAAAATAAATAAAATAAAAACCATGTGTAAAAAATTGTTCATAATACAGTTGTTTCTGGCATTACATTTTCCAACATAAATACAACCTCTACCATTGTTCCCAATCTCCCACTCACCCCCAAGCCTGAACCCTTGGCAGAAACAAAATCATTTATTTTATATTTCTTGTTATAATTAAATGGTAATGGAATTATCAAAATACTTCATGAAAAGAAAAGTTGTAGGAATTGTATTATCTCACAATAGGGTCATTAAGTCATTCTCTGAAGCTATTTGCTACTAGTTGAGCAGTCCATATTGTTATTGTTTGAATATATGTGGCTTCTATGCTACTTTTCCATCTAGAGATGGTCTGCTTCTATTGGGGTGGAATTTAGAGATTTTGAGGAATTTGGTGGTGATGGAAGCCCTGCTGTGCACTCCAATAACTCCAGCATCTATAACACACTGATGAGCTTATACATCAGGGCTTGGGATGTGGGTGTGGTTGTTGGAGCTTAGTAAGTATGGGAGTTGGGAGGAGATTAGAGTTTTTGTCAATTTGGTATTTCTGTAAATATTAGTCCCAAAGCACAGGAAGTGACATGGAGACAACTGTGGTGTAGATGCAGCTGCCTGGACTTCAGAAGATTAGAAACTCAGCCTCTCTCTCCTGGAGTCACCCTGAATTTTCAGCTATGAGACTGGTATTCCCATGAATTTTAGCTGCTTGGTTTACATATCTCTGAGAATAGTGTGAATCTTTGGAATTGGCCAATGAGTTTACCTGGCGATGGGATGTGGGTGTGACTAAGACCAAGTTTTCTATAATGCTGAGTTTATTTTGAGGATCATTTTCTCAGAAACACCTCGAATCTTTCTGACTTGATCACATTTACTATTAATAGGTTTTTAGTATTTATGCCTTCTTAGCATTTAACATTATTGAAATCATTAATAGTTTATGTGTTTTTAATATTGGCTATCTTGAGGCTGGAATGATAGTAAAGAAGGTAGGGAACTTAGCTTGCAAACGGACAAAATAGGTTCACTCCCCAGTAGCCCATATGGTCCCCTGAGCCAGCCAGGAGCAATTCCTGAGTGCAAAGCTAGGAGTAACCCTGAGAACCACAAGGTGTGGTACAAAAGATAGATAGATAGATAGATAGATAGATAGATAGATAGATAGATAGATAGATAGATAGATAGAAGATAGATAGATAGATAGATAGACAGACAGATAGATAGATGTAGATGTAGATATACATTTACATATATACATATTTATGACCATCTCTTTGGCAATATAGATATATTTCAAGACATCAAAGATCATGTACTTTGTGTTTATCCTGAAATATTTAATGCTTAGTATTACCAGTTCAATCTCATACCTGGTATAAAACATTTTTAAATGGACTAGTAAATGAGAAAGAGAGATGGTAAAGGATTAAAATACTTTTGTTAATGTAAAACTTTATTTAAGCACATGGTTTACATGTGCTTATAATTTGCTCATAATCCAGATCTTTCTGGCATTCTATGTTCCAACACCAATCCCACTATCAGTGTAACATTCCCTTTACCATTGTCCCCAGTTTTCCATCCTCACCCACACCTGTAACCTGGGCAGAACTAAATAAGTTACTTAATATTGCTTGTTATAACTACATGTAATCTAATTATAAAAAATCACTAAAAGAAGAAAATGATCATATCTCCAATGGGATCATTAAGTCATTATCTGAAGACTTACTAAGGTGTTTGTTGCTCATTGAGCATTCTATTACTGATTTTGTTTGTTGAGTTTAGTTGGCTTTATGATAATTTTTTTTTTTTTTTGGTTTTTGGGTCACACCCGGCAGTGCTCAGGGGTTACTTCTGGCTCGATGCTCAGAAATTGCTCCTGGCAGGCACAGGGGACCATATGGGGCACCGGGATTCGAACCAATGACCTTTTGCATGAAAGACAAATGCCTTGCCTCCATGCTATCTCCCGGGCCCCGACCTTTTGTATGAAAGGCAAACGCCTTACCTCCATGCTATCTCCCGGGCCCCTGCTTTATGATAATTTTGCGTCTAATTTGATATATTCCTACTGGGATGGCAATACTGGAAAATTTAGAGGTTTCAGGTGACTGCATACTCCAAAATTCCAAGATATGTGGAGCTCGGTCAATGAACTGACATAGCAGCAACTGTGGATTGTAGGTATGGCTACAGGGATTTACGGAATTAAAGAGGGGTGCAAGAGGCTACCCATCATGACTTTGAGAGGATCCCTCATTTTCTCAGTCCACAAATCAGCGTACTTGTAGTTTCTGCTGGGTAGATGTCTGCAAATATCAGTGGAAAAGTAGTGAAGTTGAGCCATTGGCTTGGCTTGGCAGCTCTAGAAAGTTGTGTATGCCTACCCCCGCCCAGCCACCATCACTGAGAGACCCCAGAGCTATCATCTGCAAGACCTATGTATCTATGGGTTTTCTCTGTTTGGCTTGCCTCTCTTTTGAGAATAAAATGAGTCTATGGAACTGGTCAATGAGCTAGTCGATGGTGGTAGCGGTGGGTTGTGGAGGGGTGAACATAGTCTTAAAGGATATCCATATGCTTGGTTATGAGAAAATAAGAGACAGAAATGGAAAATAACTTTGCTAAAATGTAAATTTAATAACCTTAATATTTTGCTGGAAAATCTACTTATATAGTTGAAATGTTTAAACATAGGTATCAATAAGCGTCATTACTCAGGTGTTTCTCTTTTGCGCTTGTTTATTCAAGTTGAGATTAAAGTAGCTAGTGTTATATGCTTCAATTTCCTCATTCTTTAAATAGTCAAACATGCCAATTGCACAAAGGATTAGTTCATCTTATAACCTTCCTAGTTACTAATAAAATCAGGAATAAGAATTATAGTTGAATTTTTTTGAACATATCAAATTTAGGGCTTGTCCAAGGCAATGGACAATTATAAAGGGTGCCAAGTAAATCAAAGTTGTTTTAACAAGTGAACAGATAAAACAAATTATATCTTAGATCAAAGTTTCCTGAACTGTGATTCCCACTAGGAGACTCTGGAAAGATACAGGGCAGAGGTTAGAAGCCTGGGTTCAATTGAGGGTCATATTTGCTTATTCTCTTAAAGAAGCTAGAATTTCTTTTCTTCAGAAGAGTGATAAAGGCCAAAATAAGTTTGGGAACCTCTGTGTTTGATTTTTACAAAAGAATGGTTTGTACAGAATAAGGGAGTTGGATAAGGTTATGTATGTAATAGTCAGAGGAAACAGATTGAATGGCAGTAGATAGCTCTTAGAATTTTGTATATAGACTTGGTACATGTTTGCACCTTGTTCCTGAAATGTGTAGTACTGTAAACAATATTGCTTCAGTTAACAAAAATTGTGTATCTATGATAAGAATTACATTTCATATAACAGGTGACAGTCTATAGCAAATAAGAATCTATAGTACTGTAACAATATAAACTCAGAACCAAAGGTACGAATTTAATATTACATGCTTTTGTTGGACTTGGATGAATGCTAGTATGACCAGATTTTTTTTATTTGAAGACTACAAAAATAGCAAAAACTAGATAACTACCCCCAAAAAGTACCTGCCAGAATTTAGTCCTATTCCCAAATTTACATAGAAAGAGCTGCTATCCCCAATAGCTTTGTTTTAAACCAAGTTATGTACCTTACAAAAGAGTAAAACAGTTTCTCTAATTGCTATAATTTTTAAAGAAGTCAGTACATTTAATAATTGCCTAAAATTGCTTAACTTAATTTGGCAACATTAAGAATTTGTCACTTTATAAGCTTTAAAGGACTTGTCTTTATTTTACAAAGAATGTAATTTTGTGGTGTATTAATATTATTAAAGTATATTGAACATTATTTAAAATATACTAAAAACAGTTTTTAAAGAATGGTGGAAATTTTATATGCCTATGTAGTCATAAAGTTAGATATTAGTTTTATAATACTATGAAGAAGATAACAGTTTTTATCACAATATAGTTTATATTTTGATTGCAGTTATATAAATATATTTGATATGATGGAAAGAAATAAAACAGATTTGGTGATCAACATTTCTTTTGCTACACAAAATATAGAAATTTTCTTTTAGAGTTACATTATTTTTTCACACATTATGGAACAACTTTACAGATAATAGTGAAAAGATGATAGAATAATTTTAATGTGCCTATTTCATAATTTTAAGCAAGTTGAGAAAAACTAATACCTTCTAAGTTAGTGGTTAATTTAAGAGTAGAAATGCTTTGTTATTTAAAAAGATGTGGTAGTGACAGGTTTTTGAAGTTCTTTTTCATTTATAGATTTTCTTTTCAAATGTTTTATCTCCCTCTCAAATTACATTCTATGATGTCTATTTCTGTACATGTTAATTCACACATAAAATTGAAAATTTCCAAAACTAGTTACCATGTGAGGATTTGTTTACCTATTAAAAAGAAAACAATGTGAAGTACTTGACTATTTAGACATGGATATTTTCTAAAAGAAGAGAATTTATATAATAATCACTTAGGCTTAGAAAAATGAGCATACTCGCAAAATATACTTTAGAAAGTATTAAGTGAAGCAAGTTATTTTTAAACACTCAGAACATAATAACCCCTTTCTTTGTATCTACACATTGTTGATTGGAGTTTTCCTGTTTTAATGGACTTTACAGATATTGATTATCTATATAGTTATCATGAATTTAATGATTTAAGACTAAAACTAGTTTTTTTATTTGGCAGTCTAGTTGTACTAAAAAATTAATTTAGATACAGGTCACAAGTTTTTCCTTACATTACTGTCTCTAACTTAAACTATTTTGTGTTAATACAGGATAATTCCATAGAAAAAATATCCACATAGTAAAGAATGACAAAGAATGAAATTAAACCTTTGTCTAATACTATATACAAAAGTTAATTCAAAATGGATCAGAAACCCAAACATCAACTTTAAAGTCAGAGTTAGGTATATGATTCAAAGCTAGAATACATGCTTTCTGCCCAAGGAGCATTGGATTAATTCTTTGGCACCATGATGTCCACCAGATACTACAGGGAGTCATACCCACACACTGAGTTGGCAGTAGTCCCCTCAGCACCAAGCATGTGGCACAGAAACACAACCCAAAGCACCCCAATTTGAAAGTATCCGTATTAGAAGAAAGAAACACTTCAGATTGAAATAAACAGTTTTGGAGGAAAACAAAGATTCATGATAATATTTGGTGATTTCTTGTATATGACACTAAAAGCATAGGCAAAATGGAAAATTAGGCTTCATCAAAATATTAAACTTCACTGTTAAAGGAGACAACTGAAAATGAAAAGATAGCTATGTAATGCAAAATAATTCAAAATCATATCTGACAAAATGATACAAAGAAAACAAATCAACAAAAGCAATAAAACGATCTTAATTTAGTTTTGGTGTTTGGGGACCACATCTAGCAGTACTCAAGGGCTTACTTTTGGTTCTGCACTCAGGTGGTGCTTGGGGGACCTTATGCATTTCAGGAGATTAAATCCAAGTCAACCACATTCAAGGAAAGTACCCTTCACAAAGTGATTCATGAGCACATAGCTAGGAGTAAGCCCTGAGATCCACCACATGTGGCCCCCAAACCAACCAAACAACCAACCAGAAATAACAGAGACAAAAGAACTATAAAACCTTCAAGAGGCACAGTAGGATAAAGCAAACACACATTGAAGTTAATAACAATATAGCCCTCCATAAAGAAACAAATTCTGAGAAGGAGCGATTACAGAGCTGGTAGTGCATTTGCCTTCCACAGGGGACCCAATTTGATCCCAGCATCCCATATGAGCACCCAAAGCCTGCCAGATGTGATTTCTGAGTGCAGATCCATGAATAAATGTTAAGTGCCACTAGAGTGGCCCCCAAACAAACAAACAAAAACCCAAATCATAAACAACTTAACCTTACAATTAAATCAGCTGAGGAAATAACAACAACAAAAAAACTCCCAAAGGTCTGTAAAGGATTTTAAAAATTTTGTTGGAATAAATGAAGTGAAAAACAAAAAATAAAACACTTTTTTAAAAAGGTCAAATGCACAATCTTCTAACTTTGCTAATAAAAAGATGGAAAATTCATAAGTAGAATCAAAAATGAGTTGGGTGAAATAAAAAATATTATAAAACACAAAGGATTAAAAGACGTTACTCTGAATAGCTACATTTTGCGAATTTAATGATCAGAGGGAATGAATACATTATTAGGTAAAGACAACCTACCAAGACTGAATCAAAAAGAAACAGAAAGACTGAGTTGACAGATAACAAATATGGAATTTGAAATAGTACTCAAAAAGCAAAAGTTTTTATTATGTCTCCTCCCCTCCATTTTTAGAATTGAGTTTATGTGGTTAATAATAGTTCCCATATCAATTTATAATTGTAAAGTCATTTCATTGCTCTCATTATCGAGTTATCAATAAATTTACTCACTGTCCCATGGTTCTTTTTCTCATAACTCTTCCCCCCCTCCTAATTTTGCTTAGTTCACTGCACTGTTGATAATTTCACAATGTTTATTTCCTTTGGTAATTGCCTAATCCCTTTGTTTCTTTATACTTCATATTTGAGTAAATTCTACTGGGTTTTTCTTTTTCCTTTTGAACTACTTCACTTTGCATGATATTCTCCAGCTTTATCCAGGTTGCTCTCAACTGCAAAATGCCATTTTTTTTCAGATCTCAGTATTTCATTATATATTCCAATTTCACTATATTTACTTCTCTTGTTAGAAATTGGGTTATTTCTATTCTTTTCCCCAAAGATCCTCCCTGCCCATCACCCGTCTTGATTCCCTGAATCTCTGCCATCTCAATTCATTTACATTTACCAAGAGAGGGAATTCCTGGTTCCTGTTACATCTGGAAATCCTCAGCCACCAGTACCACTGCCAATCTCTTTCCCTCAGTGCTTACTTTTGATTCCTGCCCACCTCTCAAACTGTGCAGACACTAATGCATCCCTGTGAGAACATTTTTAATTTATAGTTAATATTTTCAGTCAGATTGTCTCCAGCACTTCTTATCTAAGAAAATATACAGCCTAAAAACTCAGTTAGCCAAACCAAATCATTAGTTGGCAAGTTTTTCTATCTTACTTATATAAACTCTCATGATTAGGAAAATAACCTATGAAGCCAATATACATCTAGCCACCTTTCATACAAACAATTCAAAGTCAATATACAAAAGACAGTTCAATTCCTTTATACAAATAATGGCTTAGGGGAAAAAGATAAAAAGAATTCTAGGGGCCCGGGAGATAGCATGGAGGTAAGGCGTTTGCCTTTCATGCAAAAGGTCATTGGTTCGAATCCCCGTGCCCCATATGGTCCCCCGTGCCTGCCAGGAGCAATTTCTGAGCATGGAGCCAGGAGTAACCCCTGAGCACTGCCGGGTGTGACCCAAAAACCACAAAAAAAAAAAAAAAAAAAAAAAGAATTCTAGCCCACCGGAGAGATAGCACAGCGGTAAGGCATTTGCCTTAAACGCAGGATGGTGGTTTGAATCCCGGCATCCCATATGGTCCCCCAGCCTTCCAGGAGTGATATCTGAGCATAGAGCCAGGAGTAATCCCTGAGCGCTGCTAGGTGTGACCACCCCCCCCCCAAAAAAATTCTAGCCCATTTAAAATAGTATACAGAACTATACTATACCAAGTACCTAGGAATCAACCTAATCAAGTGAGGAGAGAAACTTATCCTTCTCAATCTTCCCTTAGCTTCCTTCTGGGTTCTGTTGCGATCACTGTTCACTGGTCGATTGGGGCCAGCCAAGGTGGTGTCGGGGAAGGAAAAGGGAACTTCATGCCTTAATTCCTTCACGAAATGCAGGCGGGCTGTTATTTTGGATCTTTCCCAGCATCCTTCCTTTCTTCCCATCAGTCCTCATTTTCCCAGACAGAAGTCTTTTAAATTTATATCATAGGCGTCCTAGAAATTCAATTTAGCACTTTTTTCAACACCCTGAGAATCCAGCACTCCAAACCACTAAATGCAAATATCAATGGGGAGGTTAAAGAAGACTACTGTGAAGGATTTGGAGAGAAATCCTGACAAATCTCCAAATTCACCCAAGTGACGAACATTATAGATGAGGACCTAAAAATAATACTTAATGGTTTAGCAATGGAAATCAAGGAGTCACTAGCCTGCGAAATTAAGAAATCTATAGATGAAAAGTCAACCAACTCAAAGAAGAACTCTTTCAGTAGATGAGAAAATCCATATAAATGGAACTGAAGGAACTAAAAAGCATGTTAGCAATCCATAATAGCAGAATTACTCAGATTTGCATAGAAAATTTGAAGACAAATTACAAGGCCGCTAGGATAAAGAAATAGGAAAAAAAAGGGGGGTGAGAGACAAAACCCCGGAAGAAAAAAGAAAGGTACTTAATAAATGGGGAAATAATAAATGATACTTAATAAAGACAGGGAAATAATCTCAGAATTATAGGAATTCCAGAAGGGGAAGAACAAGAGAAAGGGGGAGAACAAGTAATGAAGGATATAATAGCAGAGAACTTTCCTACCCTTGGGAAAGAAGTTTTTCTACAAATCCAAGAGGCAAAAGACTAACAAAGAAAATAGACGATAGCAGAACAACTCAAAAACATCTACTGATCCAAATATCAAAAAGCAAAGAGAGAAATCCACTTTAAAGCAGTATGGGAGAAAAAAACCTCAAGGATAAAGGAAACAACATAAGAATCAAACTAGATCATTCATTTGAAACAATCCAGGCAAGAAAAGAGTAGAATGACATATTCAAACTATTGAATGAAAGACAATTTCAACCTAGAGTCCACCACCCCGAAAAACTCTCATTTACATGGGAAAGAATGTTAAAAACATTCTCAGAAAAAAGAATGGCAATATTTGCACTAATAAAAGCAACCCTAAATGAGCTACTCAAAGAGCAATTACACAAACCATATCCCAATTATAAGGACAACAACCCAATACAATATAGTGGCACAACAGCCATTTCTGTCAATGGCTACCTTAAATGTCAAAGGGTATTAGAATCAGAAGAAAGAACTCATTATGACAATGTCATGATAAAAATTCTAATTTATTTAGTTTCTACTTGATTATGCCTAATAATATATTCTAATGTTTATGTCCACAGATAGCAAGGAATATGTGACTGCATGCTATGAACTCCTGTTACAGAGCTCATTCATTGAATATGTTGTTGTAATCTGTTTTCAATTGTAAGTAGTTTAACATTATACCATAATGCTCATGATGTTAGATTGCTTTTAGGAAAAGAAATTGGTTGCTCAAGACCCACTAGACAATGGGAATAGTCATAGTAGAGACTCCTCTTACAGTGCTCATTACATATCACTTAATTTTCTACTCTTGAAAATGATGATTGTTTTTAAGAATGCTCTGTACACAATCTAACCCAAGAAGTCAATCTTCAGTAAAGTTTACCCTCACCAATAATAATTGCCTAGAAAATGGAAAACCTTTCTATCTGACTTGCCAGGTTTATAATTTTTAAGCATTCTGTCCTATTTCACGTGGGTAAACTTTTCAACTGTAACCCATGAATCAATCTTCAGTGTTTGTCTATGTGTGTGCATGAGTGTATGTGTTGACCATCTCAATGTCTAATATCCATCTGCATAATGTCTATGTTGTATATTGTCCTTCACTGTTATATATAACCCTTCCATTTCCCCCCTTTGTTTATTACCATATAAATTCTTTTCTAGCCCTTCACCCTCTCAACCCCCATCTGTTATTTTCCCCCTACTTAACCCTTTTTACCCTCAGTTTTTAACTCCTCATTAAACAGAGCATTCCCCCCATCTTAGCCAGCTGCCAAACAGCTCCCAAAGTGAAAAGACTGATTCTCAACCTCAGAAGAAGCTGGTATTCCACTGCTGCTTCTTTACTCTCGGTTGCCCCCGTTCCCCCACCTCCCTTTGCTGTGGGCTGTTGTTTGCTACCAGATTTGGTTTCAGAGAAGCCCCTGCTCGAGGACATATCCTGGTATGTGACTGCTGGGAGACATTTTTTAGACTCCACAAGACAAAATCACAGGCTGAAGCTGTGCACCGAATTGTATCTCTCCAGACTATTTCAAAGGACTTAAGGGGAACATGTATCTCTCCTTAGAATATTTCTTTTCTTTTCTTTATTAGAAATTTTCTTTAGATGTAGTTCCTTAATGGGTTTAACCCTTATTGTCTATCTTCTTATGTAGTGGCAATTTCCTCCATTTGGAGGGATCTGTTTAGTATGGAATTCTCATAGATAAGTTTCTTTAGTGTTTTGAGTTTATGTTAGAATCAGAATATAGGGATTGTTGGGCTTTCTATCTTTGCCACCATTGAACCAATATTACCTGTGGCATTGTTCCTTTTAGCAAAGGAACATTAAAATGGGGAAATCTCATGCTTGCAAACAAGTTCTTATCTAATAGATATAGGAACACATAAATTTTATACTACAGTGGAACCTTACACCCTGAACACTTGCCATAGTGACTTGACTTAGTCTTCAGAAGATTGGACATTGACTATTCACCCCTGAACCTTGGATCCCATCTATGGGAACAACCATGGTTTTCTACATGAACCCTAGGAATTGGACTTCTACCAGGGAAAGCCCTACTTCTGTCTTGGCATCGACTTACTACAGAGTGGGTTCTTATGACACCCTAATGACTTGGTAACAGCAACAACCTGCTTTCAGAGCAAGGTTCTCTGCATTTCCACCTAATTTTGAGATGAAAACAAAAGACATTCATGTCACCTTGACATTGACATGGAATCTATACAGAAACCAGGATCTCTAACTACAGAAAATGACAGCAACAACCGTGATTGTGAAGATCATTTTCTGGGACCACAGAGAAAGACTTTGAGGTTGAACAATTTAGTATGGATGGAACCTGGATTTGATCTTATTCCAGGATACTTCATGGGCAAGGTTTTCCTGTTTTTAGGCCAAAGGTTTATCCTTTCTATTTCACTCATATTTTGCTGTGTCTATGCAATCAACACCAACTACCTCACACACACCTTTTACACTATATTTTTATCTCTTATCTTTAAAAAAAAGAGCTTGCTAAACCTTTAAAAATAAAATAAAATATTACATTCTAAGATCAAATAAGATATGTAAAAAACTTGTAACTTATGTGTGAATAAAATAAATCAAATTGCCCCAATAATTATGGGCTTAAAAACACAGAAGTAAATTGTTATGGTTGTAGTGGAAAGTATGAGAGAGGGTCAGTTGCTTGTTTGTTTAATAATGTTTTAATTGAATCACCATAAGAAAAGAAATAAATTGAATACAACTTAAGTAAATGGAAAAAATCTCCAAGCTCATGGATTGGAAGAATCAATATTATTAAAATGATCATCTTATAAAAACTACTATATAAATTCAATGCAATCTCTATCCAAATTTGGACAACATTCTTCAAGAACTTAGAATAATCAATTTTAAAGTTTGTGTGCAACCATAAAACACTTAGGATAGCTCAATACATATTTAGAAACAAAAATCTGAGAAGTATTTCATTACCTAACTTTAAGCTCTATTACAAAGCTATAGTGATCAAAACAGCATGGCATTTGAACAAAGACATACTTTCAGATCAATGAATCAGAAGAAAATATCCAGTAACAAAATCCATATATATATATATATATATATATATATATATATATATATATATTGTTAGTTAATCTTAGACAAAAGAGCCAAAAACTTGAAATGGAATAAAGACAGTTTCTTCAATAAATGCTGTTGGAACAATTGGATACCCACATGCAAGAAATTAAAGATTGAGCAATATCTCACATCTTACAGAAAAATTAATTCAAAGTGAATTTAAGACTCTTAAATTATACCTGAATTTATAAATTTTTAAGAAGACATAGGCAGAAAAATAATAGATTTAGAGCTCAAAGAACTCTTTGAAGTTTGGATGTCAATGGGAAGGGCTATAGTGAATGAATGAGACTACATCAAGCTAAAAAGTGTCTGTATAACAAAAGAAACATGGGTAAAATTACAAGACAGATAACTAAAATTGCATTCAATACAGCAGGTTGATATATTAGGACATACAGAATACTCACAAAGGCTAACTCCACAAAACTTTAAAATATCTATAAAAATGGCAAGTGGAAATAAAGAGATATTTATGAGGAAGACCAACAAATGGCCAACTGCCACATAAAAATGCTCATCATAACTTATCACTAAGGAAATCTAAATCAAGAAACAAAGAAATATCATCTTATACTGGTGAGGATGGTACATCTCAAAAATTAATGGGAAGATTCTCTGTTGATGGGGGATGCCACAATAAAGGAACTCTCACCTACTGCTAGTAGGAATGTTGCTTGGTTCAATTCCTATGTAAAACAGTATTTATGGTTCTTAGTAAACTCAAGATTGAACTACCATATGACCCAGAAATCCTTCTCTTGGGTATCTATCCCCAGGACTGAAAAACATTCATCTAAAAGTATGTATGCACAGCACTGTTTATTGCAGCACTCAGTAAAATTGCTAAAAACTTGGAATCAACCTAGATGCCTAACAATTGATGTGTGGAGCCTGAAAATGTGATACATATATAAAATGGAATACTCCATAGCTGTAAGGAATCATGAAATCGTGCAATTTGCTGCAGCATGGATGGAACTAGAAGGTATTATGTTAAATGAAGTAAACCAGAAGACAGTTAAATACAAAATGTCACTTATATGTGGTATTTAGAATAAATCCATGAAGAAATGCAATGGTCTAAATGGGAGTTGTTGTGAGTAGTATAGTATAGTATAGTATAGTATAGTATAGTATAGTATAGTATAGTATAGTATAGTATAGTATAGTATAGTATAGTATGGTATAGTGAGGAGATGAAAAGAAACTGAGTAGAGGAAAAGAAACACAAATATAAAATGATGGGAACCAGAACCAAGCAATGTCCTATCCATTTGGTGGAGATTAAAAAAAAGGACAGAACTAAATATCTAAGCCAATGTCAACAACAATAGACTCAAAAGGCCCAAACTCTAACAATCTAAACTGTAAATGAGCCTGTTATATTGGTTGGTTGGGGGGCAAAGTGTCCCGTCCTGCAGGACTCCGTTACTTGTGGGTATAGAGGGGTTCCAGCCTGAAAATAGAATGGGGAGAAAGATGGGGGGGGGGCCAAGCAACATGAGGCTTGTCAAGGTTCCATTTATTGATCGGTACAGGTTTTTTTTAAGGACAATTTTTACAGGGGGTGGAGAGAAGGCAGGATAAATAGCCCGCATTACAGAGGTCACTTTACAGCTAATCTTTACATACCATCTTTACATAAGGGGCACAGGAACATCTCAAGATAAGTGAGGTTTCAAGGATGTCATAAGCTTCCTGGAATGTATGCCTTATAGGAAACTGTGATATTTCTTAGGGGTCTGGGGCTAGTCAATGCCTTAGGTTATGTACTCTTGCCACACAGACTGGTTTGTCCTGTTGAATTCCATATTGGTCTCTGACAGCAAAGGGTGGTGGTATGAAATACACTGGTAGGATTGGCCCTAACTCAATGTATGTCTGAAACCTAACCATGAAGAACCTAATAAATCCCAATGGCTTCAATAAAATAAAATAAAACATATCTGGTTATTTCCATATCTTGATTATTGTGAATAGTGCTTTAATGTATATAAATGTGTATTGATGGATAATGTATTGCAAATTTTATTCCTGATTTTTTGACTACACTTAGTGGTGCTCTGACTTACTCTGAGCTCTAGGGATCACTCCTGGTCACTTGGGAATAATATTTGGTGGGAATAATATTTGGAATAATACTTTGTGTGCAAAGTAAGCACTCTACAAGATGAACTAACACTCTAGTCCACTTTTATTCTTAATTTTATGAGAAGTCTTCATATTCCTTTCCTTAGAAGTTAAGTTATTAGTCAATTCCACCAGCAGTGAATTAGGGTCCCCTTCTCACTGCATTCCCATCAAATTGGTTAGTTTTCATTTTTATGTAGGTCGTTCTTATTAGTATGAGATCATTTGCATATGACTCTGATTTGCATCCCTGATAATCATTGATGATTAAAAATTATATTTTAGTATTGTTTTGGGTCTACCTCTGGCAGGGGTTATCCTGGCAGACTCTGAGGACAACATGGGATACCAGAGATTGAACCTGGGTGAATCACACATTAGTAAATGCCCTACCTGCAGAGCTATCACTTCAGCACCCCTAATTTTTGTAACATTTTATATATAACTTGGAAATTAGCCCTTCATCTGATGTCTACTACGCAAATATTCTATCTCATTCAGTAAAGTGTCCTATGTTTTGGAGTCATTTCACTATGCAGAATCTTTAAGATTTGTATAGTTAAACTTATAAAAATAATATTTATTATTTTTTGTTTGCCAAATGGATTGTAGTTAGTATCTTAGACAGCTGAAATTATATTTTCTTTAATATGTTTAATAGATACCATGTATTAATACATTTAATGGACTTGGAGTTATATTTTGTGTTTGGTGTGTATAAAGGGATCAAGTTCATTTCTATCTTTTGTATGTGACAAACCAGTTTTCTTAGCATTGTTTGAATAAATGCGTTGTATTTTATGACTTTATTCTTTTGTAACATATTCTATACACCTGAGATGGGCTCACAATGCTGTTCTATTAATCTGTGTGTCAGATATTATTCTAGTGCCATTAGCTTTATAGATTAGTAATTAAATGCCATATCTTTTTTCCTCAGGAATACTATGACTATTATTGGAATTTTATTTTTCCATAAAAATTTTAAAGTATTTATGTCCTTGAATAATGCTAAGATAATTTTGAACAATTCTTTACACTAATCCTCTTGATGTTTAATGACCTGTAAAAAACATCTGAACAGAGAATAAACTTGAAGAATAAGATGAAAAAATAAAATAATATATTTAAGCAGTAATGAATTCATAAAGAATATAATAGCAATAATCAGCAGTAGAAAGAATGAGACTAAACTTAATTAGTAACTCTGACAACAAAATACAGAACTCTTTCATTAATAAGAGATTGATTAAAATGAAGATAATTTAGAACATAATGTTCATAAAAGCAGGAAGAACCTCAGAATGTTAGGAGTATTACAATATATATTTAAAGAGCCATGATTGGGGTCAAAGCGGTGGTGCAGTGATAGGGCATTTGTCTTGCACGTGGCTAACCTAGGATGGATACGGTTTGATCCTCTAGCGTATAGTATCATTCCCAAACCAAGGGCAATTTCTGAACACATAGCCAGGAATAAACCTAGAGTGTTAATGGGTGTGACCCCAAAACAAAACAAAACAAACAAAAAAGATCCATGATTTACAAAGCTATTGATAGAGTTTTAGGTGCAAGATATTTCAATACTAACCACACTACCAATAAGTATCACAGGAATTTTGATAAGAAAGAAAAGCATGTCTAGGGAAAAGTGATTGAAGAAATAATTGTTAAAAACATTCCCACTTTGAAAGAGAAACTTGTGCACTGATCTGATTCAGAAGACCTAAAGAGTGCCAATCAATATAAGATCCAGACCAATACTAGCAATGCCTAATACTTTGAATAAGAGATAGAACTAAAGGTAGAGATAGAGTCCTTGACGTAGCAAGAGAGAAACAATTCCTCATCTACTATTTTACATCAGGCCTCTGAAATTAAAATCTTTAAGCAAGAAGAGAATTGAATTATATATTCAAAGCACTACCTGAGAAGGACCTCCAAGAATCTCCCACCCTGCAAAGTCGTTACCAATGTTTAAAGAAGTAATAAAGTCATTATTAGAAAAACAATAGATAAGGGTATTTGTCACATTCAAAATAACTGTTAGGAATCTTGAAAGGCTTCACATAAAAATATTCAAAGGCAAAAGAAAATACTATCATAAAAGACATACCATAAGTGACATCTAATTCCTTCCTATAAACAATTTCTCAAAATGTTAGTGATCTGAAATCTCATATTAAAAGGCACAAAGTGACTTGATGGATCAGAATAAAATTCACTTTCATGCTGATTGTAAGAGGAACCTTTATGCTGATTTTAAGAGGTACCTTTGAATGTTAAACACAGGTTAAAAATTATTGGTTATAGAGCAATTGTGCAGGCTAATTGTAGACTGAAATAGTCAGGGTAGCTGTACCTGATCATACAAAATAGCAATCAAGTTAAAGGAAGTAGCAGAAAATAGGAAAGGTCATCAATAAAGAAACAAAAGGCTTAAAACAAGGATATTGTAGAATTGGGATTAATAGATACACAGAACTTTCCTCCCTCATTGTATATATACAATCTCTGGTGCAAGCTGAAGATTTTTCATAATATATCACATGTTAGCGTACTGTTCAAATGTCTATAAAATCATAAAAACATAAATCATCTAGTAATTTCTGCTCACATAGCCAGGAAGGTAGATATTCACTGTGAAAAGAAAGTTGTGAAAACATCAACAATTTGGAAATTTTAAATGGAACATGCTTCTAAACAAATTTTGAAGTAAAGAGGAAATAAAAATAGAATAAAAATTTGCTTGAAACAAACTAGAATTTGAACAAATTGTCACAACCCATTGGATATATCAAAAGCCCTAGGCTAAAATAATATCAATAAAAATATATATCAGGAAACAAGAACATCCTCAAATAAACAATCTTTGTCAGGATTTTTGGATACTAGAAGAATAGAATCCCATAGTAAGTAGAAAGAGTAAAAGCTTTAAAATATCAAAAAAAATCAATTGCATATATCAAGAAGAATTAAATAAAACCAGGATGGGGTTTTTTTTTTTTTGAAGAATAATCAAAATAGAGAAACACTTGGCTAGACTCAAGAGGAAAGGAAAATAGACAAAGCCCATATCAATTGAATCTCAAATTAAAGAAGAAATATAACACACTTCAAAAGCATGTAAGATCATAAGGAGGTACTTGGACCAGCTTTCTAACATTAAATTGGAAGATCTAGAAGAAATGAATGTTTTTAAGGCCACACCCTGCAATGCTCAGGGGCTACTACTGGCTACTGGCTGTGTGTTCAGAAATTGCTCCTGATTTGGTGGGGGACCGTATGGGTCACCTGGGAACGAACCAAGATTTGTCCTGGATTGGCTGCATACAAGTCAAATGCACTACCACTGTGTTATCTATTGCACCAGACCCATGAAATGAATGCACAACTTACTGGAACTGAATCAGGAAAAACTAGAAAATCTGAACAGACTAAGAAAACTGAACCTATATTTAATTTTTTTTTTCAAAAAATTACAACACGGGGCCGGGCAGTGGCGCTGAAGGTAAGGTGCCTGCCTTGCCTGCGCTAGTCTAGGACGGATTGAACCACGGTCCCCAAAGCCAGGAGCAATTTCTGAGTGCATAGCCAGGAGTAACCCCTGAGCGTCACCGGGTGTGGCCTAAAAACCAAAAAAAAAAAAAAAAAATTAGAACACAGGCCCAGATGGGTTAACCAGTGAATTCTATCAAAAATTCAAACAAGACATTATCTATATTCCTCAACTACTTCAAAAACTAATAAGAAACTAAAATCCATTATAAAAAACTCCTATGAAGCCAACATTATACAAATACCAAAATAGGATGAAATATTACTTAAAAAGAGATATCACTTCAAACTAGTTGAATGGCATAAATCAAAATATTAAAAGTAATCAACATTGGCAGGGATGTGATGAAAAGGGAACCCTCAGTCACAGTTGGTGGAAATGTATGGTTCAACCTCTGTAGATAACAGTATGGAGACTTTTTTTAAAATTAAGAATAGAGGCTGGGGGCCGGGTGGTGGCGCTGGAGGTAAGGTGCCTGCCTTGCCTGCGCTAGCCTAGGACGAACTGTGGTTCGATCCCCCGGTTTCCCATATGGTCCCCCAAGCCAGGAGCGACTTCTGAGCGCATAGCCAGGAGTAACCCCTGAGCGTCACTGGGTGTGGCCCAAAAACAAAACAAAACAAAACAAAAAAAAGAATAGAGGCTGGAGTGAAAGGACAGTGGTAGGGTGCTTACCTTGCATATGGCCAACCTGGGACTGACCTGAGTTTGATTCTCAGCGTATCATATGTCCCCTGAGCCTGCCAGGAGTAATTTATAAGTGAAGAGCCAGGTGTAACCCCTGAGCATTGCTAGGGTGGCCCATAAATAAATAAATAGATAGGTAGATAAATAAATTTAAAAAATTTAAGGTTAGAGCTTCCATATGACAGTACAACTTCAACATTTGACATCTCTCAAAAAACACAAAATGACAAATTTGAAACGATGTATCCACACCTGTGTTTATTGCAGCAGTAAGTACAATAGAATGGGAAAATGATCCAAATGTCCAAGATCAGATGATAGATAAGATGATATACAGTAAAGTACTGTGCAGCTGCAAGAAATGATGAAACCATTCAATTTGCTGCAATTTAGAACTGAAGGGTATGTTAAGTGATGTAAGTCAGAAGAAGGACAAAAATTAGATGACATCACTTATCTGTAATATATAGAATAACAGGGCAAGTGAATGTAAATGATCAAAGCTGGAGGAATACCTAAATAAATCTGGATGCTAAATTATAAAAAAACGAACAGGGAAATAAAAAATATTAAGGGGTGGAGTGTAAGAAAAGTGTGGGCCAGGTGGTAAGATGGTAAGCAGCTGGTATGGTGCTTGATTTGCCTGTGGCCATGACACAGTCAGGAATAATGCTGATTATAGAACTAGGAGTAAGACGAGCATATTTGGGTATGGAGTTTTGGACTTCCAGGAGTCCTTACAGAGATTACTGGAAAAGCAGAGAAACTGGGCCATTGAATGGCAACATTTGCAAGGCAGAGGACTTGCCCCAGATAAAACTTTATAGCTTTTTGCAACTTGGCTGGACCTTGAAGTTATATTCAATGAAATAAGTCAGAGGAGAAAAAAAAATAACAGATGGGCTCATTCATTAGTGATATGTAGAAAACCAAGACAGGGAGCCAGATGGGTTTTTGGGAATTGGACATACCTGATGGTGCTCAAGGATTACTCCTGGCTCTGCACTCAGGATCACTCCTGATAGGCTTCTGGGACCATATGGGATGCTGGGTAATTGAACTTGAGTTGGCCACCTGCAAGGCATATGCTGTAGTCATTATGCTATGGTTTTGCCCTCCTCCTCTTCCCACCCCAGATGGTTTTTGAATGGGGACAAATCCTTGACCTTTGATAGAAAAACTGAGATGACCAAGTGATAGTGGGGGCGAGAAGGAAGTAGTGGGTCAAGAAGAGATAGGTATAGAAGTGACAGAAGGAAACTGATTAACTGTCTTGTGTACTTCGGTGTTTGTGAATGTACATTAATTGTACTGCTTAATTTGTTTTCATATCATTGTTCACTTTTATAAATTTTTTATCCATTTTAGAATTTTGATGGACAAATGATCCCAGAACACAGTTGGAAATGAGTATTTATATTGCATGATAGCAGAACTATAAAACAAATGAACAGTACTCTATTTTACTCCACATTTTAATATTTTATCATGGATATTTTTCTTAAAATACTCCATTAAAATATGTATTACTGTACGTTTTTTGGTATTTCTTAACATTTGTAACTGTAGAGTGCCTCATTTACCTCATTCTAATTCTTTTTCTTGTTTTTTTTTTTTTTCATTTTTTGGTTTTTCGGGCCAAAACCATTTGATTCTCAGGTGTTACTTCTGGCTAAGCACTTAGAAATTGCCCTTGGCGTGGGAGGACCATATGGGACGCTGGGGGATAGAACCGTGGTCCTTCCTTGGCTAGCACTTGCAAGGCAGACACTTACCTCTAGCGCCACCTCGCCGGCCTCTCATCCCAATACTTGATCACAACTTATTTTATCTTTTTTAAAGGAAGAGAAGCTGATAATTCAAATTTGATGCGAAGTCTCACATTTTAAATATATTAGCTAATTATATAATGTTAATGGATAGTGTTAGCCAAATAAAACATTAATAATTTTACTATATATAAAGTATCCTACTATGATGAAAAACCTGTGGAAATCCCTGTAATAGTTTTTCTAGTCTTGGAGTTAACCTAACTACACACCACTTATCTGGGCTTCATTTCTCAGATTATTAAAAGTACACTTTTATGATCCATTGTCAGGCATGGAAATTAGAATTTAATGAGATATCAGGCTGACTTAATCCTGTAAATCTGAAGTAAAAATGTAAGATGAACTATGAGAAATTTCAGACAGATGGTCAATTTGTTTGTATAAAAATATTAATTTCATGTGATGCAATACAATAGTGGTAATTACTCTAACCATAGGCTATATGATATACCAGGAACTACTTGACCAAACTAAATTAGAGTTTGAATTTAAAGGAAAATATGTTTTCCCTTGTTGTACAGTGAAATCAGGAATTTGACCAGAAATCTCTAGCCAGAGGACAAGTACACTGATGGAAGCAGGAAAACAACGTCTTTTTTTCTGCTTCAGCAGCTGCTGATTTGATCTGAGCTCTTGTTCCCAGGTTTTGTCATCTAAGCACTCATTCTCCATATAGCTCTTCAAATGACTTATGTCTGAGTGCATTTAGGTTTGTAACTTGGATCTGAGTGATTTATGTGTTTGGAGATTCTAAACCTTCATTGTTCACAAAATAATGCAACTTTGAGGTAAACAGCTCACTTTCAAGGCAAAAAGAATAAATAGGTCTTTATCAATTTTTTACATTGAATTTTATCCAGATAATTAACTGAACTTAATATTAACCAAGCATAAAATATAAGCGTGCACCTATATCTTCCAATCTGAATGCAACTATTCATGCATATCAGGTGTAGGGTACTTAAAAATGATGATCTCATTTCTTTAAAGTGAGCTTTATAGTAAACCTGATTATAGTTTCTTTCTGCTTCCTCAGGCAATTAATTTTAAGGTACAGCTAATGTTTTCAATACAGATGTACACTGATTTTATACTGGGTTTCTTATTGTCAAATTAAATTCAGTTATTTAGTACAAAATGAACATGACAGTCCTATGCCATTATTGTCAGTATAGTCCTTTCTTCTTACATACATATGTAGTATAAAATGATGAAACATATAAAGTTTAATGTATGTTAGAATAAAGAGGATTTAAAAGTAAATTCAAGAAACATAATTTATGTTCAACACATACTTGTCAGATATGCTGAATACTTGTTATATGTGTAATGCCGTGATAAGATAAAAGACTACTCTGTAAGGAAATAAAAATATAAGCGATGTGAGTGACATTAGTAAGGTAGCAGTGGTAGTAGTATTGTTTTTTTTTTTTATCAATTTTGTAGGAAGTGTTTTTAATACTTTATCTTGGAGTCCTAAACTAAACCTTCCTAATACTAATCATCAGTTCTCCTAGTAATTCTATCACCTTTTCAGTATATCTTTATTGTTTTTGTTGCTGCTGCTGTCCCTGTATTTGGGAAGAGTGCATCCAGTAGTGTGGGGCTGAATAGGGATGATTGAAGCCAGAATTTCAAACAACTAAGTCATGTGTTCTATTATTTAGGACAATACATATTTATGAAATACTTCTTTAGATTATTTGGCTAGAGTTAGTTTCTGTTGCTTACAACTAAAACCTGATTGCTTAAAAGGCATTCCAGTGTTAGGGGAAAAATAAAAACAAACTTTTTAAAAGGTATGATATTTTTGTAATCAATTCCAAAAAAATGTTTAAATAGTAAATCAGGATAAATCATATTGAAAAAAAAGGGGGGGCCCGGGAGATAGCATGGAGGTAAGGCGTTTGCCTTTCATGCAAAAGGTCATCGGTTCGAATCCCGGTGCCCCATATGGTCCCCTGTGCCTGCCAGGAGCAATTTCTGAGCATGGAACCAGGAGTAACCCCTGAGCACTGCCGGATGTGACCCCCCCAAAAAAACCAAAAAAAATTATATTGAAAAAATTTGTATGCAAAGATATTTTTCGCTGTACCCAAGGATACTCAAAGGATACTCATGGTGCTCAGATGAGTATGTCTTGCCAGGAATCAAACCTGAATTCTAGTATTTAATACATTAATTCCAGCCCAATGAGCCATTTCCTCAGCTTTCTTACAAAAGCTTTTTCACATGAGATTTAATTTAAAAAGGGTAGGAGGGCATTTGACACTTCTTTAGGGCCTCTAATTTGGCAGTGAAGTTCATAGCTTTTTGTCTATGGAAACATTTAATGAATTAACAAGATAACATTTGCTTTTCTAGCATTAACACATGAAATTTGAAAATAAATAATCTTGATTCATCAATATCTTTTAAATTAGTGTTAGCTTTTGCTGTAATGAAGACTATATGTTAGATGAGTTTAGAGATGTAAGTGAAAATGATGTAAGATAAATATCTTTAAGTATTGAAATAATGGAATGTTCTTTTTATAAAATTTATTTGCATGATAAAATTTATGCTTTAATTGCTAAATAATGCAACACTTTACCTCTAGTTATAAATCAGTAAGAATGAACCTTTTTTTAATGAAACCATTGTGATTTACAAAGTCCTTCATAGTTGGGTTTCATAGGTACAATGAGTTTGGGCCAATCCCAATACCAGTGTCAATCTCCCTCCCCTAGTGCACCCCACACTACCATCTTTTGGCCCACACCCCAGCCTTGTTGTTGTTTGTTTGGGGGACACGCCTGGCAGCGCTGAGGGATTACTCTTGACTCTGCACTCAGAAGTGGCTCCTGGGCTCCGGGGAGCAGATGGGGTGCCAGGAATAGAGCCTGGGTCCATCCCTGGTCGGCCCTATGCAAGGCAAAAGTCCTACAGCTATGCTATTTCTCTGGCCCCTTCCGCCTATATTCCTAATTTCATCTCTAACTCCAGTATATTTTCACCTTTAAAGTTCTTTGTTTACCTATTTTTTGGTATATGCCCACTGGTAGCCAGGAGCTTTTCCTACTTAATTACTCAAACAGCAGTCCAATGATGTTCAGAGGACCAGGCAGTTCTCAGACTCAAATCTGAAACTCCAACATGCAAGGCATGTTTTTCAACTCTTTGAGCTAATTACCCTGCCCAGATATAAAAAAAATTTGAACTGCAATCCATGTAAAAATTGTCTTTCACATAATAGATTTTATAACCTTTCCGTTGCACTCTTGGATTGAAGATGAAATCAACCCACACCTTCCTGTCTGAACATATAATAAAACAAGCACCAGAAAAAAATTTAGGACTGGATGATAGCTCATAGGTCAGGGAGATAGCTCAGCAAATAAAAGAATCTGAGTTCAAACTCCAGTACAACATTCCCCAAATGTCCACTCCTGACTTAATTATGTTTCTTGTAGCTTTGCAAGGCTGAGTACCACCAGGTATGACACTTGAAAGTTCCCAGAACCCTCAAGGTGATACAGTGGTTCCCAAAACCACAGGTTCTGAGAAGCTTTGCATTTGAGGAACAGAACTCTCTTACCCATTTGGTTGAGTATAACTATGATTTGCACCCAAGCCCCTTGAAAGCTACTTGAGAAATTACTTCCATAATATAAACAGAAAAAGAAGTTTGCAGATGATATATAGACCTTCTGTATATATGAAAGACAACAGACAAAACCGATTTAACTTACCACATGGTTTCAGTGGCCATCTTTTTTTTGTTGTTGTTTGTTTTTGCTTTTTTGGACCACACCCGTTGGTACTCAGAAGTCGCCCTTGGCTTGGGGGTCATATGGGATGCTGTGGGATCGAACCACTGTGCTAGAGCTTGTAAGACAGACACCTTACATCTAGCACCACCTCTCTTAATCTTAGTAAAGCAGAGACAATAGATAAAGAGGAAAAATAAAGGGCAAGTTAGTTACAGATGTTAACATAGAATATATGCAAAGATTGCAGATTTGAATTTTGCCATCTTCCTAAAAAAAATCTTTGAGGATACATTAATAAGGGAGAATTTTATTAAGAGAGAGATATTTTCACAAATATTTTCTGCAAAATATGTAGTCTTTGAAAGTACTCTAAGAAATTAGCATTTTTTCAAATCATTTTGAAGTAGTCAATGTTTGCTCCTATAAAACTGCCCAAAGAAACACTATACTCTTTAGCATTCATTCTACTTTCACCCAACACTTCTACCCCAAGGAAATTGTTAAAGAACTTTCTATTTTTGGGGGCCAGAGCAGTGGTGCAAGTGCCTTGCCCGAGCTAGCCTAGGACAGACTGTGGTTCTATCCCCCCGGCATCCCATAGTCCACCAAGCAAGGAGGGAATTCTGAGCACATAGCCAGGAGCTCACCGGGTGTGTCCCTCCCCCCCCACCCCAAAAAAAGAACTTTCTATTTCTACGGATTCTCGATTTTTTTATAAAATGAATCCTAAAGTAGCTCATTTTATTTTAATGCTAGATACTTTCTCCCCTCACAATATGTAATTTTCATACTTCCTTCTTTCCACAAATATGCATATATGTTTTCTTTTGCCTTTTCTTTTTTAGCGTTTAAGCCACACCTTTTGTGCCCAGATATTATCCATTGTTTTGTGCTCTGAGATCACTTCTGGTGGTGCTTGGGGAATCATAAATGATGTCAAGGTTTTAGTTGGAGTCTGCTGTAAGCAAGGCAAAAACCTTACCCTTGTGTTATCTTTTGAGACCATTACTTGATGTGTTTTCAGTTTATCAATATTTTGTAATCCATGGTTCCTTCATTCTTTTTTTATAACTAAGGAATATGATATATAAAGCATATACATATCCACTTCTATATATTCACTATATTTTAGGTTGATAAATATTTTAATTGTCTCAATCTTGAGCCTCTTATGTGCTCTAAATGGTTCTATGAGCATCTATGTAAGATTTTTTTTTCATGTAAATATACTTTAATTTGTATTTCATATATAGCTGGGCCTAGAATTACTGTGTCACTTGGTAACTCCATGGTTAATCTTTAACTGAATTGCTAAACTGATTTTATGAAGTACCTCTATCACAGGATCACTAACTTAGGGTTTCCAATATCTCCACATTTTTGCCAGAACTTGCCCTACTAAACTTTTTGTTACAATCATTCTAAAAGAGCATGATATCTTATTATGGGATTAACATGTATTTTCTAATTACTGATATATTAAACATCATTTCATATACTTATTGGCTGCCTGCATAACATTTTGTTATTGTTGTTTTGGTTGCAACACCCAACAATGCTCAGGTTTTACTTGTGGCTCTGCAGTCAGGTATCCATCATTCTTGAGAGGCTCAAGGGACCATATACAGTGATAGGAATTGAACTTAGGTCAGCTGCATGCAAGGCAAGTGCCTTACTCGCTGTACTATATCTTTGCCAACTTGCAAAATTTCTTAAAAATAAATGTAAAATCAGAAACTTTGCTATCTTAAAAATTGATTTGTCTGCAATTAATGAGTTCTTGGGTCTTTCATGGATTCTAGATACTAATTCCTTATTAGCTAAGTAATTTGAAAATCTCCCAATTTTTAAAATATATTTTTCTTTTGTTGCTGTTTTTTTTTTGGGGGGGGTCACACCTGGTGTCACTCAGGAGTTACGGTAATCCTGGCTCTGTGCTCAGAAGTCACTCCTGGCAGATTTAGGGGACCATATGGGATGCTGGGATTCAAATGGGGATCTGTCCTATGTTGGCTGCATGCTATTGCTCTGGCCCGTATTTTTCTATTTTTAATAGTATTCTTTGAAAACCAAATGTTCAAATTTTAATAATTTGTTTATTTATTTTGAAGCTCCATGACACAGAGTGCTCAGGGAACCTGAGATCAACCTGGGATCAACCTTGTTAGTAGTTATTTGTGATGCATATATTGACCTGATCTTTCAAACTTAGGCTTTCTTTGAAGTTTCACTGTTTATTCTTATAGTTTGGTGTTGGTTCATTTCTAGTTAATAATTTGTCCACAGAATTAAGAAGGGGTCTTATTTCAATTTTTTGCATTGATCATCCTTTTCCATTTTATAATTTTGTTCCTCATCAAAAAAACAATTGTAGAAATCTGTGAATTTATATATGGATTCTTGAATCTACTCTATTAATCTCTCTCTTATTCTGTCAGTACCATGTGTCTTAATTATTGTGCTTTGAAGTAAGTTTGAGATTGGGAAATATGAATCCTCCTACTTTGTTTCTTTTAAAGATGATTTTTGCTATTCTGATTCACTTGCATTTCCATATGAATTAAGATAAATTGGTCAATTTTTTTAAAGATAAACTGCTAAGGTTTTAATAGTCATTGTTTGAATCTATCCATCTATTTGGTGAGTACTGTCATCTTAAAAATAAAGTCTTTGAATAATAGCATGCCTCTAACTCTAACATGGTAGATTTATTTAGATCTTTAATTTTATTCATTTATGTTTTATATTTCTTAGTGGATTCACTTTTATGCTTCTTTGCTAATTAAATTCCTACTATTTTATTTTTAATACTTAAAGTTAAAATGGCTTTTATAATGTTTATTAAATGTATTGGTATAAAATAAACTTGTGTGTTAATCTTATATATTTCAATTTCTATGCTCATTAATTAGCTCTAATTTTTTGTTGCTATCTTTGAATTTTTGTTGTTTAAGACTAAATGGCATTTTTAAATAATTTTTTTCATTATGGATGTATTTTATTTTTATAATTAAAATTTTTATGATTAAAATGCTGAAAAAGATAACAAGAGCCAACATCTTTATATTTTTCCTGATTTTAGGACAGGGATAAACAAAATTTTAGTTTTTTTCATCATTAACAGCAGTGGTCCTCAAACTACGGCCCACAAGCCACATATTGTATTTGTTCCCATTTTGTTTCTTTACATCAAAATAAGATGTATGCAGTGTGCATAGGAATGTGTTCATAATTTTTGTTTTTACTATAGTCTGGCCCTCCAATGGTCGGAGGGACAGTGAGCTGGACCCCTGTTTAAAAAGTTTGAGGACCCTTGATTAAGAGTAATGTTAGTTGTTGGTTTTTAGTTCTAAGGTCTTTTTTTTTTTCTTAAGGTATTAGCAAGGGGATTTCTTCTGAAGTTCTAAGTTCTTAAACATCAATACATGGGTTCAAAATTTGTCAAATTTTCCTACCCAGATCCTTTGCAAGACTGAGTCTTATATTTCCTATTTTACCGTTCTCCAAATTTTAAATAAGATCTCTGTTCATGCCTAGAGATAAAATGCTTTGCCTCTTCCATTTATTTTATATAAATGAAGATGTCATATTTGTATTTCTTCTACCAATAATGCAATTGTGTGTATTAATTTACTTTTACCTCTGTCTTTCTGATTCTACAAGGATAGAAACTGTCTCAATCTTGGTGGTTGCTATATCTCTAGTGCTTAGGACAGCGAGTTCTCTAAAATTCTGTGAAGTGACATAGTGGATTAAGGAACATTCCTAATTGTCCTCTTGTCATCATAGTTACATGAAATATTTTTAAATAAAACTACTTAAATAGCTATCTCACTATTAAAAATATATTTAATAAGTTACCCAATAATTTCCTGAAGATGCATTTTAAAATTTCTTTATTTCAGGCGGATAGTTGTTCATAATACATTGTTTCTAGATAAGTGGAAGCAAAATTATTTTTAAAAAGAAAATAATGAAGAGGGACCCGGGAGATAGCATGGAGGTTAGGCTTTTCCCTTTCATGCAAAAGGTCATCGGTTCGAATCCCGGTGCCCCATATGGTCCCCCGTGCCTGCCAGGAGCAATTTCTGAGCATGGAGCCAGGCGTAACCCCTGAGCACTGCCGGGTGTGACCCAAAAACCAAAAAAGAAAAAAAGAAAATAATGAAGAGAAGGAAAAAAGTACAATAAGCAAATTTGTGAAAAGCATGGTTTCTCTAATGAGGTCATTAAGTCATTGTCAGAAGGTTTAGTAAACTTTTGTTGCTAGATGACCGTTCTGTTACTTCATTTGTTTCTGAACATTTAGTAACTTCAGCTACATATTTGAATCTAAATTGGAGTGTTCCCATGGAGATGACATTAAACAAAGATGAAGTTGTTGCATGGCGGCAAATGTGGCCACATGGTTCGGGAAGTCAAAGCATTATTGCTGATACTATGGCCTTTGAGGAGCACATTTTTGGTTGCCAGGTCTTCCAGAAGTTTGAAAAGGTGGAGGGTGGTTCCAGCACTCCCTCAAAAAATGTCCTGATAATATCAGCCCAAATTCCGGTATACCAGAATTTTGGTGAGATTGCTTTCTCAGCAGAAGGTCATAAAGGAGTGGTATTGCAAGGCCATATAGGCAAAGTGATAAAGGAGTTATGGCTGCAGCAGGCATGGCTTTGGCATGGTGGGGAATTGGCTTGCCCTCTACTCCCAAGAAAACCAACTTAAATCTGCATGGCCAATTACTCAACTTGGTTTATACCTCTTTTGAAAAGAGTGAGTCTATGGAGCTGGCTGCCTGCAGACAAGGCCAAGACGCCATATTTTTTAAATGCTTCTAAAACTCTAGAATTTATAGAATTGTCCATTTGCATTGAACAATTCATTTGGTAGCATGTGGTGCGTTCTTTGAAACATCAATTTTTCTTTTTCTTTTTTTTTTTGTGTGTTTTT